>JARYGA010055047.1:0-46092 GCA_030545235.1 Helianthus tuberosus
CAATACCCTTTTTGCAATTTTCAGTATCTTTGTCATCTGGTGTGATGTTGAAAATGCGTTCAAGAATGTACGAAGAGTTATGATAACTTTGAAGTTTTGTAACAATCTTTTCTTTTTCAGCCAAGACTTGTTTAAGATTAGCAATTTCATCAACACACTTGTTCAATTCAATTTGCTTTTCTTTAAACCTTCTTTCATACATTTCTTTAGTGACTAAAGTTTCTGACAGTCTTTGATCAAAACTTTTGACTTGGCTCTTCAAAGTATCATAAGCTTCTTGTACTCTCAGACTCGACCACTTTAAAGAATCATACTGTTTTTGTAAATCTTGAAATTTAGATTCTTTTTCAACACAATCAACACATTTTGCTGAACACTGTTGTCTATAAACATCATTATCCTTTTCAAGACCTTGACATTTCTGTGTCAATTTTTCAACTTTTAGTTTCAAAATTTCTTCTTTGTCAACCATTTCTTTACATTTTATTTTGAAAACATTTTCAAACTTGGTTGCTTCAATTTCTTTTGCTTTTATTTTGTCATCTTTTTGAATACAGGCTTTGCACATTTCTATGCAATTCCTGCACTTGTTCTCACTGTTCTCATTGTTATCAACAATTTCAACATTCGATAGATCAGAAGATTTTCTAACCTCAGTCTCATTCAGCACCGGTTCTTCTGTTTCAGCTTTCTGATCTTGCTCTTTGTTCTCCACTTTTTCTTCTTTCTGTGCTTCTTCTTTCTTCTGTTCTTTTTCAGCTTTCTGATCTTCTTCAGCAGCAATCTTCACAACATTTTTTACTTCTTCAATCATCTTCTTCAATTCTTCTTCTTTTCTCTTCTTCATTTCTACCACCTTTGGTAGACTTGCTTCACAAACCTCTCTTATCTTTTTCTCCAAATCAGGCAGATATGCTTTATCAGATAACCTTCGTGTGTTGAAAGTAGCCTGCTTTGGAACCAAATTTGTTACAGCTTCGAAATCCACTTTTGATGGGTCAACAACTAGATTACCCCGTGGATCCATGTAACATTCCAACTCTTCATTCCATCTTTTTGCTCTCTGGGCTTCTTTGAATGGTTCATTTAATTTTCCAATTTCCCATCTTGCATAATCTGCTTTCCAATATCTATCAGGATCAGCATTAGCCACAAATGCATATCCAACTGCATCTTCTTCAGGGCAAACCTGACTCCAGTCGTAACCTTCATCGTCATATATAACTGCAAGAGCCCTTGATTTTTCTTCAGGCTGTTTCAATCTTGGTGGCTCAGACTTATTCTGATGGTAAATCGCTTTCTTGTAATAATCTTCGTTGAAAGGGTTTTCAGACTCAACATCAGCATACGCATTTCTGCACTCGCGCTTAAAGTGACCTCTTTGTTTGCATTTGAAGCATGTCACCTTAGATTTATCAAATCCCAGTTTGGTAGATGGTCCACCAATTAACTTTCTCCCCGTGATCTCCATGAACCGCTGTGCCCGACGAACAGCACTGGCCATGCACCATCTTATATCCATTAGTTCCATCTCCTCGGGGTCTAATTGGTCATAATCTTCTTTCGTCAAGTTGGTATTGCCAATCTTCCCTGCAACGAGGCTTTCATACGATTCAAGTACAGATGCCAAGAAAACCATCTGTTGTTTTGCCGATTCTTCGCTGAAATTCTGCCCATTCTTCAGATCCACTGCGATATTACACTGAAACAAATTCTTTGAAGCATTTTGGTTTGAAGTGTTTGAAGAAGATCCACTGTGAAAACCACTGTGAAGACTTTCATTATTCACTGAACTTGAACTTTCTGCAGAAAAAGCTGTTTTTGGAGATCCAGCCTGTGGTGCATTTCCTCTGTAGTAAAGCTCCACATTTTGCTGATAAGCTGGATTATTGACTTTAGATCTCTTTATCTCCAACTCATGGCTTTCAAGTCTTTCAATCAGCAAATCCACTTTCAAATCTTCAGGCTTGATTGTGTTCTTCAACATTAAAGCGAAGTATTGCCACTCTTGATCATTTGGCAATGAATCAAACAATTTATCCACCAAATCCTCTTCAGAATATGTGATTTCATGTCTGGCTAACTCCATTTTCAGATGCCCAAATCTTTCGATCATTCTATAAACAGATTCATTTTTCATACAACTGAATAAATCAAACTCTTTACGCAACAATTTCTTTTTGTTTTTGACAATTTCATTACTTCCTACACATTTTCTCCCTAATGCTTCCCACAAACTCTTTGAAGTTTTCTCTTGTTCAAGTAACGAAATAATATCCTCTCTCACTGACTGTTTGATTAATGTGATCATTTTAGATTCAGCCACAACATTTTTTATATCTATGTCTGAGAAATCTTTTGGATCTATTAACTCTCCTCCCTCTTTTACTGGTTTAGTGTATCCATCTGTCATTTTTAACCAGCTTTAAGGAGCGAAAGCTTTTACCCAACCCTCAAATCTGTTTTTCCACCAGTGATAATCTTCCACTTTCATTAGCTTCGGTGGCTTCTGTTGACTTCCATACATGTTCTCAAATTTCAAATTCTCTAAAATCTCCTTCGAATATTCTCTCATCTCGGATCTTCTATCTGTCGATTCGGAAGTAAATGCATTGTAGAATGTGTTGTAAAAATCTTCACCGTTGTTTGACATCTTCAATCACCTGAGAACAAACAAACAAACAATCAGTTTAAACAAACTTAGTACGTAAAAGTATGAGGGCGAAATTGATCTAGGACTCGTGTCGAAGATTTGCGGATTCGTTTCAATGTTGTTCGGGTGAAATCACTAAATGAATGGGCTTGAACGGAACGAAATGGATTCAGTTGGGCTTTCACTGATCAGACCGTTTGTTTTAATGAAACTGTGAACAATTGATTGGGCCGCTATAATACAAAATCACATGGGCTTCCAATCTTAAACAACTGTGATTGGACCTCCAATAGTTGAACAAATAACCGTTGATGTTATTAATGAAGCCGAGATGTGATTGGGCCAAACTATTAGTGAGTTGACAAACCTTTTACTTGAACCAATCAAACTATAATGGCTGACAATTGACTTTCACTTCTAAAATCTCATTGGACCGCTGAATTACATTCATGCAAACTGATAACTATTATTCAAATGAGTCATGCAACACTTCACAAAGAATCTATGTATACTAGCCGACAATTCTAATGATGAAACAATGTGTACACTTTAATTCTCAACTTTAATTGTCAATCAAAATTCCGACAACACTATGAATCACATGAACTGTCCAACTTTAATCACGTGATCAACTGAACCAATTTCAAACGGTCATCGTGTTTCAAATGCTACCCTCAAACGGTCACACTTTCAAACTGTCAGGACCATTTCAAACGGTCACGACCATTTAAAACGGACAGGGTCATTTTCAAACGGTCAGGTGTCAATTTCAAACGGACAGGGCCATTTTCAAACGGTCAGGTGACAATTTCAAACGGACAGAGGCAAATTTCAAACGGTCACGTGCTTGTTCAAACGGTCAGATGCTTGTTCAAACGGTCACATACTTGTTCAAACGGTCACGTCAATTTTCAAACGATGTCGGACACAAAAACTCAGATTTCTTCTAAACGGTTAGGAATTAGGATCTGAAACTTGGTAGGGTTGTAAATCAAGTGTTCTCGCACAACATATCAAAAAATCAACTGATTCGGACCGTAAAAACCTGTTCAATTTGATGATTTTCAGTGAAAAACGTGAAAAATATGAAAAAGATGAAGAAGTAGATGAAATTCGGATCTGGATCTGATAATATTCTGCGCGTAAATGTGTGATAGATCAGTGCAATCGAGCTCCTGCTCTGATACCACTTGTAGGACCGGTTTTGACTCCAAAACGATTGCAAAACGAACGTGAAACGTGCGGAATCCGTACACGAACGCGACCTAACACACGTGACGTAATATAAACGTGATTCTTTGATAAATCTGAAATCGTACAAGAACCGTGAATCACCTAGAGCACTTTCTCTCTCTACTTTCTCTCTCTAAGCTCCAAGCTCCAAACTCTCTAAAATGGCAAAAGTCTTAAACCTAACACTATAACTCCCTATTTATAGGCACAAGGAATATAAGGATTTCTCCTTATTTACAAGTTTGCCACCTTGCCCTTTTAACTAGATATTACAATAAAAGCTTAGACTTCTTTGGTTTCTGGTACGTACTAGATTGACGGAGGTGATAGACACTTAATGCACTAACAACAAGATTTCCTTCTTGCTATACCTATAGATGGGTTAGGCCACCTGTCACACCCCGATTTCCACGTGTCACCGGTGGGCCCGGTGGGGAGTATCGTGACGTGGTTGGCAACATAATAGTCAAACAACACAATTATATAAATGCACAGCGGAAGCAAAAGATAATTATTATTACATTCCGAATATAAAGTAATATCCAGTATTACAACGGAAAGTAAAGGATCCACAGGCGGATCTTTAAACATATCATTTATTCAACAGACTTTAGACGCCTAGAACTTGCAAGATTCCTTATTAGCGTCCTGAGCTTCCAGCCAATTTCGTTCAGTACCTGTCACTTAACCTTTTTGGAAAATACGTCAGTTTTCACTAGTAAATACACTCAACCGACTCATTTGAAAAGAGTTTAAGAAAATTGGTTTGAATGCACGTGGCACAAAATATCTTTTATAATTTGATTAAATTGCACAGAGGCAAATTAACCTTTTATACTTGGGAAATTATTTGTATATAATCTTGTATACAGTTTTACTTATTTGTCGTCCGTTAGGGCCGGTTTGTAGGGCCGGACTAGATTAACTGACACGCCACAGGTATAATGCCCACAGGCTATCATCCTCTAAGTGGATTACCAGTTCCGGTATAATGCCCACAAGGATGATACCTCGGAGTGGATTACCAGTTTTTACATAATGCAGCTGTCAGGTGTATGCCTACACCCCGTGCTTAGGTCGTGGCCATTTCGTAAAATGATGCCAAGGATATCCGGGACATGGTCATTAACCCCCAAAGGCCATACACCAAATAATACATATTAAACGGGTTGTAAGTACATCAATCACAATACGATTTAAATAACTACACACCCGACCAAGCGGTACTTTTATAGTGCCGTATCCCAAGCCCGTATAGGGAAAATAAGTTAAGAGTATTTACCTGAGCTAGCTCCTGTCTTAAATAGTAAGAATTTAATAACTCAGCCGTATTCACTTAAGTAAGCGTAGGTACCATTTACCGGAAGGCTCTAGTCTGGAATGATTGTATAAATAACTCATTAGAATGCTAACGGGTCTTTAATTAAGCCTAAGCTTAGACCGGTTAGTCTTAAGGGAATATACGGTTCAGACGCATGATTAAGCGAATACCGGAATAGAATGTGGTTTAGACCCGACAAGTTTGAAGACTTGTCTTAAATGGGTATTTCATACACATTCTGGATTTTGAGATGAAACCAATAAGGTTTGACCCGTTTTGGCTAATTTATGTAAACTTGTTACATAAACCGAACCGTACGCGTAATAAGCGTGACGGGTATTCATGAGAGCCATATACAGGTTTCCTAAGTTAATTATGTCTCAAATATGTTGTGACCTCAGTAAGATGCCTTTCATTATGCCCGAAACGTATATAAACACAAACTAGGCCCCGTAGGGGTAGTTTGGTCATTTAAAAGGTTATAAAAGAGTTTAAGTATTTACCTGAGTTACAGGTCTGATATAATCAGCAAAAATACTTATTTTGATAAGTTATAATAGTAGGTTAAAGTATATATGTGAATTTACCAAGTATAACCAAACTATGCACCGTAGGGGCATTTTGGTAATTTCACATAAGCCGTAAAGCTCAAAACTGAAGTCTGAGTTAAACAACTTTCGCTTACTGTTAAAATATTATAATTTTCCTCAAATATCAGTAGGTATCACCCTTAGTATGTTTAAAATAGTTTTAGTACATACTATGCGTTAATAACGCTCAATTAGGCGATTAGAAGCCATTTCCGGGTTCGATACATAAAGCTGATATTTTTATACTTCCAGGAGGCTTAAAATAATTTATTTAACATATCTAATCAGTAGAAAAAGGTTTGGATTCGTTTAGATATGTAAAACTCATTTTATAGCCCATAAGGGCAAAACCGACAATTACCGGATTAAGCCTACGACTACTAGTTATGCTCAGCCTAAAATTAATTAAAAATCTTCAAAAATCCCAAAATAATATATTACATCAGTGGGTATTAAGTTTGATACCAAAAAGTAGGCTTAACTAGGCTATACGCTAATTACGCCGTTTTATTAACATAAAGCTTTAATTTTACGATATTGAGCATAACTCTAAATCTACAATTCAAACTGATGTCAAACTTTGCATACAAGTTTATATATCAGTAATTAAATTTTCTACTCTTTTACATTTCCAAAAATCACGTTTTAAGGTAATAAGGGCATAATGGTCAACATATGAGCAATTAACGGAAACATGCATATTAATTGGATAACTAATGAACCAAGGTGTATAATCACAGAGGGTTGCACTAACAAGTAACCTAGTCCAATTAAAGCTCTGAGGCATTTCTAAAACATGCCTTAACGGGTCAGAACTGAAAGTCAAAGTGAAAGTCAAACTATGTGACTTTCGGTTCCGAACCGGGTCTAAACAGGGAATTGTCGGGTTGAACATGTTTGGACATGTTCTTACACTTATTACCAAGTTATAACAATGATCCAACAGGTTGTATAAGATCTATAATGCTAATTATGCATAAATGGCATTTTAAGTATCCTGTTGACTTTTTCTTAGCAAGTTTGACCCGACTTTTGACCTGGTTAGAGTGGTAATCAGGGGGAACCCTTTTGAGGTTTTATTACCCACATAAATACCAACTTATAACTACTTTTAATTCGAGATATAACTGAGCCATTGTTGACTAATCTCGAAGTCAAACCGTAATTACGACGGTTTAACTTTTAGCTAAATAACTAAGCTAAACTCAATTTAGAAAGGATTAGAACACTTACTGAAGTCCTAAGCTTGATTAGGGAACACTTGAGAGGAAGTTGAGCTCCAGAAGTGGTCCTCAAATGCAGATGAAGGTGTGAAGAAAATGTTGAACACTTGTGGCCTTTTATAGTGGATTCAATCACCACAAGGTGTTGACAACAAGGTCTAGCACACACCACAACCTTCCCACATGTGTCCTAGATGCTTAGGGGGTGTTTTTAGGGGCCAAGAGATGTGGAAAATCGATTGGAATTGGGCAGATTGCACTTCAGCAGGCAAAACCCACTTAATTCTGATCTGGGGACCCCTAGCGTGACGCTAGGCCTCCCTCGCGTCGCGCTAGGCCCTCCCTGATCAGCTTTTTGATTTCTTGCAATTTGATCCTTGGCTCTTCAAAATTCGATTAGGCACTTGATTTCTTGCATTGTAAACCCTCATAATTGATCTATAAAGGCTTTAAAACATATACCCACTTTGTTAAGTCCCCGGTTAACTTAATTGTTACCCGAAAAGTCCTAACTTTCAACGTTTACGCTTTAACCCCTCGTACACGAATTTGATCATAACTTTCTCATACGATAACGAAACTTTATGAAATTTTAATCGTGCATTCTAGTGAGCATAATTAACCGTTACAAAGCTTCGGGTTTGTCAAAAGGTCACTCAGAGGTATAATTTAAACATGTTGACACATTTAGCCCCTGTAGTTTGAAATCTCTCCCTTTTAGCTTCGTATGATCCATGATTTATTCGTTTGAAGGTATGAGCATCTTGTAGGGTTAATATGCAATATATTTATTCACTGTTGACACTTAGAATACGTATATTCACATACTTTCCATGTTTGTCAACTTTAGTCCTTTCATAATGTTCTTTCACACGTTTAAACATACGACACGTGTCTACACATTATAGGACGTGAATTTTCGAGGTGTTACACCAGCATATGTCGCCGGTGGAGTACCGTACTATCCTTAAGTATCGCCTCATGATTCCTTTATTCCCAGTTGATGAGGTATGCCCAGTTTGTCATAAGGCATGTTTGGATTCTTTTGGTGAGCATGCCGTTCATTGTAGAGAGCTCCCAGGGTTTAAATACCGACATGATTTGGTTAGGGATGTCATTTTTGACATATTCAGGTGCGCTGGTATTTCTGCTAAGAAAGAGGCACCCGTTAATTTCTTAACAGACCCGTTGAAAGGGAGATCTACCCTTCGACCAGCTGACATTCTGGTCTTTTGATGGGTAGGAGGGAAACACGCTTGTGTGGATTTAACAGGGGTTTCCCCGCTTGTGGGCTTAGGGAGTAGTGCTTTCACAGTGGGCCAGGCTGCTTCGGGTAAAGTGATCAAGCATGAGAAAGCGTGCCTTGACAACCAGCACGTGTTTATCACATTTGTTTTTGATACTTTTGATTTTCTGGCGCCAGAGGCTGTTGTGACAACCCACACATTTACGGGTATCCGTACAATTAATTAATATTTAATTTGTGCTTAATGACTGTGCTTGATTACAGCTGTGAATAAACTGCTTTCTGATTTCTTTTACATACATACATATGCATCACATTTCATACTGTCACTTCATTTATTTCACACAAACCTTAGTGACAAACTTGATGCACAAAGCACAGTTAGCACAGTGAGCGGATAACCCAGAAAACATGCTGACAATGTCAGCACCTAGATAGACAATATTTATGAGGCCAGTATGAGCCAGAGACAGGGTACTACACTAGTAGGGAGTGTAGGGAAGTGAGGACCATAAAACTGCGTCACTAGGTGATAGTTATAGTGCCGGGAAGTGCCTAAAACATACTCTAAATGCAGAATTCTGCACTAAATAACAAAATTCAGCATTTAACTATGCTAGTAATATGCAAAAACTTGACAAAATGGTCCTAGATACTTTCCAAAGTGTTGGGAATTAAAAGTGTCACTAAAAATATTATAAAAGACATCTTATGGATTAATTAAGCACTTTAACGGACAACACCCAACCGAACAACCGGACTTTACCCGGAACACAAAAATATTGTCAAATACATTGTTTTTATTTTTCTGAGCTAGTTAGGATCCCCGAACACCCTAACACACTTTATAAATAATAGCACACATAAGACACTAACTTAACACTTTGATTCTAACTAGTTAGTAACTAAACCATTTGAAAACCAACCCTATACACCCCCCCCCCCCTTGGGCGAGGGTTACATGGGTGACCCATCCATTGATTTTTCTTGAATATTAAAATGGATCATGTTGGGTAATTAGAGGCATAATACTCAATGGTTAAAGAATGATGGTTGGTTTATAAAATGGCACAAGGGTCACCACACTTCATTCTCACAAACTTCAAATAACAACAACTCTCCTCTTCTCTCCATTGTGTGTTCGGCCGAGAACACAAGCACCACCATCATCACTTTCAAGTTTCCTTCAAGCAATCTACACATATCCAAAGGTGTTAGAGATCCTACAAGTAAGCTTGGTGTGTTCGGAAGCTCAAGGACCGCTCTCATTTTCTTTTATCCACCACTTTTATACTCTTGAACTCCCCTAGCCTTGTGCTAGTGGTAAGTGTCTTAGATCTTCATTCTCTTCATGTTGTTGATGGTTAATAGTTAAAACAATGGTGAAATCTTAAGAAACACTAAGAACATAAACAAAGTTTTCAAACATAAACTAACAAAATGATGTAGTAGTGTTAAAAAGATGAAGAGATCATATTATTCTTGTGTTGTTATGTTTGTTGAATGTTATTTGCTAGTAAAAATGATATGGTTCATCATATGGACTTGCTAGATCATGTTTAAAAATATGAACTAGCAAGATGTGAAAGTTGAAAATGTTGTGGATGATGGAATCATCCACACATAAACTATGAACTTGAATAAATACATGTTTTCTTGAAAAATAAACATCAAAGTAAGTTGTAATCTTGTAGATCTAAAGATCCATGAGTGGTTTTTCCAAAGAACCAAGTGAAAAGTATGAGTTTTGTTAAAACTTGGATCTTAGATAAACTTGACACATTTTTAGTGGATAAACAAGTGTAGAAACACTTGTGTGATAAGAAAATTTCACAAAGTAATATTTTTAGAAAATATGACTAGAAGTTGTAAATATTCAAACTCTTTAAAAATAAAGTTTTTAAAGAACTAATCGCATTTTGGAAGGTAACAAGACTTACTAAGTGTGCTTGTAAGTTACTACATGCTTTTATAAATTTCCAAGTTCATAAGTTTATAGTTTATGCTTGTTTTTTACTAGTTTGGTAAATAAAAATTTTTATGTTGTTGATTGAGAATTGTTTGAATGAATTTTAGAAAAGAAAATGATATGCTAGTAAGTATGGACGCCTCCATTTACAAAGGAAACTCTGGCGAAATTTTTCTAAAATTTCAACACTTAGAAAATATTTTTCTAGTAAGTGTTTACAAATATATTTCTAACTTTATTTTCAAAATAAACTTCGCCATGATTTTTATTACGAAAATACTAAGTGCCGGAGGTTGGTTTTCGTAAACAAAATTTGATAAATATATATTTAGAATATATATTAATATTATATACTAAAACTCTTGTGTGATTATTTACTTACTTTGTGAACTAGTTATATCATTTTTGGGTAAAATAATATAACTATTATATACCATGAAATTACGACTCCAAAATAATACCAAAACTCTCGCAAAGTAAATATAGTATTTTTGGGAAAAAATATATATTTTGAATTAAGATGTTTTAGACGACTAATTTAAATATATTTTTCTAAGTTGGACTTAAAATATATTTTTCGGAATTACAAAGTGTACATGTATAAATACCCCCATCTTTGGGAAGGAAATACACATATAAATACCTGAGAAGTGTGAATACGAAATCGTTGCCTAACTATTTTTCCTAAAAACAAAAGCTAAGTTAAAATAATTATTAGTGTTTTAACAAGTATAATATCAAGGTAACGCAACTCAAAACACTAAACCCTAAGCCAAGGCACGGCCCGTCCGTCTAATAGGCATTAGTACGTGTAGGTCGTCGCGCAGCAGATCGAGTTTGAGGTTGACGTTACAGGCTACGCACTTCAGTGAGTTCATGTCCCCCTTTTCTCTTACTGTTTTCAGTTTTATACTTCGGGGGTGGAATACATGTTACAATTATTACGAACATTTATTTACATGGTATGGTTAGCTTAGGGAGGGTTTATACTACTAGATCATGTGAAGGGTGGGTACAACACTTAAGGCCATTAATCCTCGTTGTTAGGACCGAGGGACACAAGAGTGATAGATCTATTTGGGTGTAGCGAGCCCACACCCGTGAGGCCGGGGCGGCCCATAGAGGTGACTGTGTCTTACAGCCGAAGCCCGGTAACAAATTTGCTAGGTTTGAGTTTTCCTGCACCTTTTCACACATACCAGTGGCTTTGCAACCCATTGGTGATCTCTTTTTCCTTATTGCTACATACCAGGGACTTTCATACATACTTTAAAGGTTTATACATACTCACTTTTACATGAACTCGCTCAACTTTTGTTGATTTTTCAAACTACATGTATTTCAGGAAATTAATGGATCTGGCGAAGTGTGCAATTGTGTCAAGCTGCGTAGTGAATAATGATGCCATCCAGGTTTAGGAGGTGTAACCCTTACCTGGACGGGTTACATGTCTTTAAACCATGTTTTCATTCAAGTCTTTTGTTATGTCATGTGAACACGTTTTAATTATGTCTTAGTTGTAACTTGTTTTATGTGCCGACAATTTAAACAATGATGCTGTGGTAACTTTAAATTTAATGAATTGATGATCATCATGTGTTTTATTTCATATAGCATTGTTATGATTGTTGCTATGGTATTAAGAAGTCACACCAAATTAAACCCACGCTTCCGCAAAAGCCAGGGTGTGACAGCTTGGTATCAGAGCCTCGATCATAGCGAACCAGGATTCTTTCTCGAGTCTAGACTATGATCAATAGGGCTCTCACGAAAACATTTTTACATTGCATACACTAAACGTCCAGATCTAGGGTACAAAATAATTTTACAAACAAAAAGACACAAATACACTATTCAAGATTTATATTTCAGTCTTAGAGACTGAGGGAATTTAGCCTTAGAGGCTGGGAGATTCAGTCTTAGAGACTGAGGGAGGTTCAGTCTTAGAGACTGAAGGGTTCAATCTTAGAGATTGGGGAGGTTTAGTCTTAGAGACTGGGAGGTTTTGGTCTTAGAGACCAGGGAGTTGGTCTTAGAGACCAGGGAATTAGTCTTAGAGACGGGGAGTGGTCTTAGAGACCAGGGAGTTAGTCTGAGAGGCTAGGAAGTTCAGTCTGAGAGGCTGGGAGGGGTAGTCTGGGAAGACTAGGAGGATTGCTTGCTTGCATTATTGTGACTTACTTGTTTATTTGATTTCATGATTGATATTTGTGTATATGTGTGGTTGTGTTACAGACACCATGGTTTCTTCTCCCGACACAGGAGTATCAGACACGGTGGACCCCATGGTGGTTGTGTCAGACGATGAGATACCATCAGAGGGAGACGTATACATGTCAGATACCACGAGTACAGATGACGATGATTTCCAGCCGTTCGCTCTGCCAGACATCGGAGTTGAGATTCAGCCTGCTGATGGCATTCCTGCTGGGGATCTACCTCTTGCGGCGATCCCTGCTCCCGTTCCGCTTGCTGCTTTCCCCGTGGTGGATGTGCCACTCGATGTCGTATCTGATGACGACATTGATCTGTTCGAGGAGGGTCCCCCTAAGGGCGACTATGAGGGCGGGGCCCCGATCGATGTTGATGATATCCTTCCTATTGCTGAGGCCCCTGTAGAGGAGGCTCCTCTTGGTTCCCCTGTCCCAGACTCGTTGGAGTCTGTGGCATCCGCGTCCCTGCACGACCAGGGTGTGCAACATCACTCCCCTGACGCCGACCCCGACGTGGCGATGTCACCTGCGCCTGGTCCGTTACACAAGTTTGAGTTTGACCATGAGGTCAATGATGATTTTGACCCAGTTTTTCCCCCTGATTTCGATCCTGATCATGATATCGAGTTTATTCATATGGACCAGCCCTTAGAGGCGCCAGTGGCTCCCATTGATCCGTTGTTTGACATTCCTGCCGATTTTGACATGGACCTTGTCGACCCTGAGCCCGTCGCAGCACCAGAGCCTGTTGTTGACCTTGGCCCTGTTCTTGATGATGCCCCAGCCGTTGCACCACCAGATATGGGTGCACCGGCCATTGCACCTCTTGTTGATGATATACCCATTGTTGACCTTCCCATTGTTGCACCGCCATTGGTGGATGATCCTGTTATTGATGCACCCATTGTTGCACCTGTAGTACCTGTTTCAGCCCCTGTGCATGCAGACCATGCACCGTTTGCTTCTCACATTGATCCTCGTTATGCTGACACCCGCAACAGGTGGATCGACGATGATGACTACCCACCGTATGTGCTACCAGTCACTCCTCCCATAGCACCTATTTCCGCACCTTCTGAGATTCCATTGTTCCACCCACACACCACTGACGTCCATCGCACTGATCTTCCCATCACATTCCTCCAGGACATACCGCCACCTCGTCCTGGAGAGGGTTCATCGAGGCAGCCGCCTGTTTCTGTTTCACCTGTACCATCATCAGTACCGTTCATGCCCCAGTTCCCTCACACTACACCATTTTTCGTACCATCGGGCGAGACGTTTCTGTGGGCTTCGCCCAATATTATGCCATTATCGGATCCGTACCACCCTTATCACGTGGGGTACACGACAGAGGATATACTCATCTCTCTTCAGCTACAGCAGGACGCACTGATTCGTCGCATTCAAGAGGTAGAGAGAGCTCCACGTCCTCTATGCCACTGTCAGGCTCCTTTTGCTGCACCGCACACTCCCCTTCCGCTTCCACCTAATTCGGATGTTCGTTTCCTTACATCTGAGCAGCAGATTGCCTATTTGTTGCGCGTCATTCATGCCGGAGGATTGGGTGCACATGCGCCGGTTCCTTTCCCTCATTTTCCTCCTCCTCCTCCGCCATCAGCATAGATATTTTTGGTTTGATGCAGGTCGATCATTTTGGTGAGAAAGTCGCGATTGGGCCAGCTTGCGAAGACTTTTTGGAAGACCACACTTTTGTACCTGACTTGTGTAGACAGATTTGTATTTTTGTGGGTGATGTAACCCCACGATCTTATTTTGATATGTGATGTACTGTAAAACATGTAAAAACGATATGGTGGTCATGATTTATGAAAGCCCAATGGCAACGTTCTCACTACATGCTTTGTTGAGTTATTTGTTTCATATTATAACATGAGATGTTATGTGGTTGATGGATGTTACTATATATGCATATTTATTATACTTACTATGACCTGACCAATATGATCACCTTTTAGAAGATGCCTCCACGCCGGAACGTACACATGCCTACTACAGAGGCGGAACTCCAAGGGATAATTGCTGCGGCTATAGCACAATATGCGGCCTCCCAAACAGAAACAAGCGGGAATATTTCGAACAACAACGGCAACAACAATCCACCCAATGGTAATGTCAAGTCGCTTAAAACATATTACGATACATTTGGATATTTCTAGCACGTCCGCTGATACCATCTGTAAATTCTAACGTATGTGCAGGGTGCACCTACAAGCAATTCCTTGACTGTAAGCCCGTAAATTTCGACGGCACAGGGGGTGCTGTTGCGTTCGTCCGGTGGGCGGAGAAGACAGATTTTGTTCTAAGAATGAGCAAGTGTGCTCCACAGCAACAAGTTACCTACATCTCAGGGTTGTTTCTGGATGGTGCCCTATCGTGGTGGAATCTGCAAGTGCAAACGTTGGGAGAAGCGGCAGCTTATGCGTTAACCTGGAATGAGCTGAAAGAGCTAATGAGAAAGAAGTACTGCTCGCGAGCTGAAATACAGAAGCTAGAAACTGAGTTCTGGCATCTAAGAATGGAAGGTCCTAAGATTGCAGAATATGTTCAGAGGTTTCATGATTTGTCCCACGTGGTGCCGTACATGGTCACGCCCGAATTTAAACGCGTCGAACGCTTTATCTGGGGATTGGCACCCCAGATCATGAGCATGGTTACCATGTCCAAGCCAGCAACGATCACGGAAGCCATCGACCTTAGTGTGGCACTTACTGAGGAAGCGATTAGATTGAACAAGTTTTCAGTTTCCGGACCAAAGAAGAAGGAGACTCATGTGGAGTCGTCTGGTGAAAACAAACGAAAATTTTCCAATTTCAAGCAAGGTACCAGCAACGTAAGCAAGAAGGGTGAGTCAAGCACACCGGCCAAAGCCACAACCGGTGTCGAAAACAAAGGGAAGGGTTATATGGGCACGCTGTCCAAGTTTGATACATGCCAGCGCCATCATTCTGGCCAGTGCAGATTGAGGAAATGCGAGTCATGTGGGAAGAACGGCCACTCAAAGGATACATGTTGGACCGGAACTGGTGCTGGGCGTGGTGGTAATCGAGGTTATGGGAATGGTAATGGAAACCGCCAACAAGGAGGAAATGGCGGAAATGGAAACCGTGGAAATTTTGCGAACCAAGCTGGGAGTGGAAATCGCAACCAAAACAACGCTCAAGGTGGAAATGGGAATGGTCGGGGACCAGGTTGTTTCAATTGTGGAGACGTCAGGCACTTTAAGAGGGAATGCCCAAAACTGAACCAAGCACGGGGAAGAGTCTTTAACATCGGCGCAAGGGAAGCGCGCCAGGATCCAAACGTTGTCACTGGTACGTTCCCTATAAACCAACGCTTTGCATCTGTTCTGTTTGATACGGGTGCCGATTATAGCTTCGTATCATTAGAATTTAAGAATATGCTTGGATTAACTGCTAGTAAGTTAAACGTTCTGTACTCGATTGAATTGGCGAATGGGAAACTAGTTGAAACGGGTGAAGTCATCAGAGGATGCGTGATAGAACTGGGAGGACACGAATTTACGCTAGATCTACTGCCAGTCGAGTTGGGAAGCTTCGACGTGGTAGTAGGGATGGATTGGTTGTCAAGCAACAAAGCCGAGATCGTTTGTCACGAGAAGACCATTCGCATCCCAATGACGAATGAAGAAACGATCGTAGTGCACGGAGAGAAGCGTGATACGCCTCTGAGGATCATTAGCTGTCTGAAAGCTAGAAAGTGTTTACAAAAGGGATGTGTTGCATTCTTGGCACACATCGTGGATAAAGAAGCTGCGGAGCTAAAGATCGAAGACATTCCAGTCGTAAAAGAATATCCGGAAGTCTTTCCAGAAGACTTGCCAGGATTACCGCCTCAAAGGCAAGTCGAGTTCCACATTGATTTGCTCCCAGGTGCCGCGCCAGTAGCTAAGGCACCCTATAGACTTGCGCCTTCAGAAATGCAGGAGTTGTCGATGCAACTTCAGGAGCTATTGGATAAAGGATTTATCAGGCCAAGCTTCTCACCTTGGGGAGCTCCAGTTCTGTTCGTCAAAAAGAAGGATGGTAGTTTTCGTATGTGTATAGACTACCGAGAGCTTAATAAGTTGACTATCAAGAACAGATATCCTTTGCCAAGGATTGATGACCTATTCGATCAGTTGCAAGGTTCGAGCTTTTATTCAAAGATCGACCTTCGATCCGGATATCATCAGTTAAGGATACAAGAGGAAAGTATCCCAAAGACGGCCTTTAGGACGTGTTATGGACATTACGAGTTCCTGGTTATGCCATTTGGGCTGACAAATGCACCAGCAGTGTTCATGGATTTAATGAACAGAGTTTGTAAGCCGTACCTCGACAAGTTCGTGATTGTATTCATTGATGACATTTTGATATACTCAAGGACGAAGGATGAACACGAACAGCACTTAAGAGCTATTCTGGAGCTACTTAAAAAGGAGAAGTTATACGCTAAGTTCTCGAAGTGCGAGTTCTGGCTGCGCGAAGTCCAATTTCTTGGACATGTGGTTAAGGGAAATGGAATCCATGTGGATCCAACAAAGATCGAGGCGATCAAGAACTGGGAGACTCCAAAGACGCCAACCGAGATTTGACAGTTCTTAGGTTTGGCTGGTTATTATCGAAGGTTCATTGAGGATTTCTGTTGGTGCATTCATCTGTTGTCTTCGTCTTATGTCGAGTCTCAGTCTCGTTGCGGATATGAAAGAGGATGATGTCACCATCTTTGATGATGACATCATAATAGTGATGTCATCATTACATCACTACATATGAGACAAAATAGGATTGCATATGCATGAGAAACATGTATTAGAAGTGATTTGTTTATGTGTCATGATTCTGATTTCGCTCATATGTCAAACACATGATTTCGTTCATGTGTCAAAGTTGATTTCGCTTATATGGCATGTGGGTGGTTTCGCTTATGTGTCAGGTCCGTAGGAGCGAAACCTGCTTGCCTATAAATAGGTCATTTGAGCGAAATCTTAGCATAGTTGTAGGTGTTCTCTTCCGGTAAGCCACAAAGTGCTGCCGAAGTGTTGTCAGAACTTGTAATCGCATTCAAGATCAATACAACAACAGTTAAAAGTGTATCCAGCTGAAATAGCACCAAGACATTAGTTTCCGCCTCTTGTTTTGGATAGGAATTCTTCTGATCGACTCAAACAGGTCCGAAAACGATCCTACAAGTGGTATCAGAGCTCAGGAGGAAGAGTTCTTGCCATTTCAGCTGCATTTATTCTGATTTTCTACACTTTCTTCAAAATTTCAAATTTTTTTACGGTAAAATTAGCTCAAATTCACACATAGCACTCGGAATCATGTATTAATAAACCCTTGAAAGTTTCAAAACTAAAATCGACTTAGATCTTAGGATTTTTGAGGTTTTGCTCGTATGGACTCGTGCAAAAAGTGACATCATCACCTGGTTTCGCTCATCTGATCACCTGGTTTCGCTCATTTGAACACTTAAGGTTTCGCTCATTTGAACACTTAAGGTTTCGCTTATTTGGTCAATTAAGGTTTCGCTTATTGTGACACCTAGTATTTTCGCTCATAATGACATTAGAGATTCCGCTCCAAGTGCTCAAAAGTTCTTTCCACATGTGTCTTATCAGTTTGCATGTGTTGTTGTCAGGCCACATAATACATTTGTTGATATCGAGATTGCATGTAAATGTTGACTAATTGAAGTGATTGTCTCGAGATTACACATCACGTGAACAGATGCCGACCCATGTGCTTTGAAATTGAAAAATTGTTCTAATCCCAATCATCATTTAAAACATAGCTATCGGCCCAATGAGATGTTGTGTAGTGTAAGTGATTGACGGTCCAATCAGCAATTAATTGGTTTAATAGTTGTCAACCATTTATAAGATCAAAGTTGCTTGTGATAAAGATCCAATTAGAATATATCGAGTGATCAGCCCAATCAGTTTGGTTGTCTTAAATCTGTTACATAGGCCCAAACTTAATTAGTGTGAAAGTAAATTGTTGTCAGCTCAAGTAATTTGCGGCCCAATCAGCCCACTATCAATTTGAAAGTTTGTGTGAGAAATCTTTGAAAATTGAAAACATGGAGAACGAGTTTTACAACGCTTTTGCTAGCCCGATCACAATCACTCAAAATGCTTTACTTGAGAACGAAACCGGAACGTCTCAGAAACCGCCTAAACTCATGGATATTGATTATTACAATGGATGGTCCGAACGGTTTGGGAATTGGGTTGAAGCTTATCATTTGGATGCGTGGGAACACACTGAGGAACCTTATGTTAAACCCACAACAAATGGTGTGCAGCAAACAATTCGAGAAATGAGTACGGAGGATAAAAAGAAATATCGAGATGAGAAATTGATGGTGAGTCTGCTTCAGCAAGCAATAAAAGAAGATATCTTGATACTACTTCAACATGATAGAACTGCTTACTCAATCTGGACAGAATTGGAAGCAAAATTTGTTGGAAGTGATGATATGCTCAAAAACAAAATGTCTCTCATGAAGAAAGAATTTGATTTATTCCGTGGTTTGAAATCTGAAAACACCAAGCAAATAATTGATAGATATTGTAACTTGGTGAGAAATATGACAAAACTTGGAATTAAAAAAGATACTGATGAATTGATTGAAAAACTTGCAGATGCGCTACCACATGAAACTTGGGGAACGTTTCTGATGATACTGAGATCCAACAGAAAAGATTATAAAAACATGACACTGGGAGACTTCATCAAACATTTGGAAGCTCAAGAGATGGAGCAGAGAAAGATCGCCAGGATGAAGAACTACGATGGAGAACAGGATATCAACTTGTATTACAAAGGTGGTGTCAACGAAAAGTCAATTTTTTCTCCAAAAGTTGAAACTGCTTACAGTGTTAAAGATTCTTCTGAAAAGAAATCATCCCAAGGATCAAGCAGCACAAGATTTTCATCATTCGATCCAAACATTTCTGCAACAAAGAACAGAAGAAAACTTCAATGCAATATTGTATTACATCTTGAAAATGATCAAGATTATTCTGAAGAAGTAGCTAAAAATCAAATGTCTTTGTTGGGAATGGTGTTGGAATCCTATAGTAGTTTTGTGGCCGGAAAGATCGGTAATCCAATGCTCACGAAAGAGGATTACGATCAAATCGATGCTGAGGAAATGGAATTGATGGATATTAAATGGTGCATGGCCAGTGTAATGAGAAGAGCTGAGAAGTTTAAACAAATTACGGGAAGAGATGATTTCCGTGATGCAAATGTTTCAACTTTAGGCTTTGATAAATCTAAAGTTACATGTTTTCGTTGTAGGGAAAAGGGGCATTTCAAGAGAGAGTGCACAAATCGTGAAGCTACTGGAGCCCAGAATCCTTTTGGAAACAACGATTATCACAAAAAGGCGATTTATCATCAAGTTACACCACCAGTACCGCATCAGGCACAAACTGCACATGGGAGAGATGTGATTGAAGGTTCAAAAAGAGCGTGTCTAGTTAATCAGGGCAAGTATGATAATTTTACCTGGGATAAATATCTTCCAACAAACAGCAAAGTGTGTTTGGCAGAACAAGATGATGAAAAATTGGCTGAAGGTTTCAGTTGGAACGATTTTTGCTCAGATCAAGAACTTATGGCCAAAGATGCTAAAGCTTTCATTGCAAATGCCTATGATTTGAAATGTGCCGAAAAGTGCAGAAAAGTAATGAAAGCTGCTGAAGCAAGACGGAGAAAGCTTGAAGAAGAGGAAGAAGAGGAAGAGAGATTAAAAGCTGAAGCTGAAGCAGAGAAAAAGAGAAGAGCTGAATTTTTACGATCAAACAGAACAGTCAAAGAGGTTCCTGAATTTGAAGTCAAAGTTGATGCAGAACCTGTCAAAGTTCCTGAAAAGTGCATGAACTGTGATTCTTTAATCAAGCAAAACAATGAGTTGCTGCATAATATAAACAGATTGAAAGAATCTTATGATACAATGAACAGAGAAATCAACAAGTATACTGATTCAAACGGTGAACAAGTTGTGGCAATGAATACGCTGAAGAGAGCATACTTGAGACAGCTGGATGATGTCAACTTTCACATAAAGAAATGTGCTGATCTAGAGTTGAAGTTAGCAACACAAAAGATAGAAACTGAGAGAGTCAACAAGTTATTAGAAAGTTACTCATGTTCTACTTTTGTTGTTGACAGGATTTATCCGGTTGTGGAGAATTTGAAGACTTTTGAAGAAGTAAAGACTTCAGAAGAAGAGAAATCTGTGATAGAAGACAAAGATAAAGTGAAGATTTCTGGTAAGAAACCAAGTGTGGTCTACAACAAGTGTCCGCCCCCGGTCGAAAATGGATATTCACCTCGAAATCCAAATTCCGAAAGAGTCGAAAAGGCAATAAACTTACAATGGGAGTCTGGGCCGTTGGATAACTTGCCAGAAAATATTGATGTCACATACACGTCATCTGACACTGATCATGAGTCAAAGTTGATAAAAAGTGTGGTCGATCAGGTGTTAGATAAAGATGAATGTGAGGAGTCAAAACCGGAGTCCAAATCCAAGTCAAAATCTGAGTCCGATGCGTCAAAGTCAACAGTCAAAAAGGACAAACGGGTTTATGATAAGAAATTTTTGCTATCAAAATCTAATTTGAATGATGAACCGGTCAAAGTAGCATATACTTTGAAAGATTCTGACAAATTATATTCTGATGAGATTTTTCCAATAAGAAGTGTTAGAATTGAAATGATTAAAAAGGTTTTCAAAATTACAGAAATTAATATTTCTAAAATAAAAGATTTAAATCTTATTGGAAAACCTAAACAATACACTTCAAGATATCAACAAAGATTAAACAAGAAAAAGGGTTACAATTTTGGTTCTGGTTTTCACAAGAAACCAAACCATAACTGTAATTTCAAAAAGAAAGGATTAGGATTTATTCAACCGAAAAATTATAAAAATGAAAAATTTTCTAAACCAAAAACTGTGTTTGTTTCAGGAAATTCTTTAGAAGCTGAGAAAGAACAAGCATTCAGAAAACAGACGAATCAGGAATTCCTTGCCAAGAACCAAGAAGAGTTGAAGAAAAATGTTGTTCCAAAGAAGATAGAAACCAGAACCTGTTTTCAGTGCAAGATTGCTGGTCATGTTGCTAGGAATTGTCCAAAAACATTTAAACCAAAACAGGAAGTATCTGGTAAATTGAAAGAGAAAGTTGTGGATAAAACTGAACTTACAACCAAAACATTTACAGGCTTTGAAAATTCAACCTTTGAGACTGGTGAATGTTCAAAGAATGTGGTTAAAAGAAAAGAAAATCTGATAAATCAAAAATGGGTTGTTAAGGGTTCAGGAAACAGTTCTGGTGATGAATCTGATTCCACAAAATCAGATGAGCCAAAAGTTGTTAAAGAAAAGGTTGAGAAATCAGTTCCGAATGTGGATGATGTGAATTTTCCACCTCTACGAGCTGAAAATTTTAAAAAGAAAGTTGGAAAAGTAGAAATTTCAAATCAATTTTATTCTGACAAGAAAAAATTTGATGTTGATTAGGCTTTCAACGGAACTGTGAAACATATTTTTGGCAAAATGGTAAATGGTAAGGCTAAAGGTGTTAAAGAATTTTACGCTACCAAAAGAGGAGTTCACAGGTTCGCTGAAAGAAAAGATGAAGAAGAAAAGGTTGTTTCACCCAAGGAAGGTCAGGCTTGGGTGGATATATTTTTCAAAGAATAAAAACCTGACTTGCCGGAGATCCCAAGTTGGTAATCGCGGATCATGAATCGGCATCATTCTTATGTTGTTTGTTTGAAAATTGAAAATTTTTGGATATTTTTACTGCAGGAATAGCCGGAACTCCCAGGTTGGTAAGTGTGGAGTAGGAATCGGCACATTGAGAATTCAACCAACAGATGATGATTGGTTGAAAATGCTTGATTGGTTTGTTCTTACAAGTGGTAAATCAGGAACATTAAGTTGTATCTGATTTTCTACAAGTGGTTGAAAAACAATGTGATGAACCAAATCCCTAACCTACTAATGGTTTTTCAAAATCAACAAAACTTATTTTCCGGAAAAACCATTTGATTAAAACAAACTTAAGTGTTTTGAGATCATAATGGGAAAATAGTTTGTTGTGAGGGGGAGTTCTGATTGTTTATGCCAAGTGGATGGCGAATTGAGGCAATTCGATATCAGTTGTCACATTTCTTGTACAGTTTGTTTTCAAATTTCCTAAAATGTGTTTGCATTTTAAGGGGAGTAAGAAATTTTTAGAAAATCCAAAAACATTAGAAAATTTGAAAAAGTCAAAAACTTGATAAAATGAAAAATGAGTTTTGTTTCCAAAAAGAGGAAATGATAGTACATCAGTGGACTATCACAACATGCTAAAGAAATGGAAAGTTAAAAAGTGATAAACGGTCTCACTGATGATGTGCCAGTAGGTTTTTGCACATTTAGTAGATTGTGACGAGATATAAACCTAAATTTCAAACTTGCTTATATCGTGGGGAAACATCTCTCGGATATATGGGTAACCCCCGAAATCTCGTTTGAAAGGTCTCATAATCTGATATACTAGGTTTTTATACTCAATGATGTCTGGGGTATTATTCCGGGACTTCTGCTGAATGGAAGTTCTGACCTAGTCCTTGGATAATACTTTCCACAAATGCTTGAAACATAGCATAAACCCTCAGCATGCTGATGAAACAATAAAATTGATTGTCACTCCTGTTGTAGCTAAAAGATCCTCTAAAGGGGACATACCGTAAAGTCGAAGCTGATATCTCTCTGCGTATACGGAAGTATCGACCTGAGATCCCTCGGCCCTCGCATTACCTAATTTATGTACAGATATCATTGTAGTATACTCACCTGTAAGACTGAATATTGGGATCTGGATACGGGAGTATATTCTGAGGTGGGACACGCGATTGAGTTTAAGTGCTTAAAACATTAATTTAGTATCTCGAAACAGTTGAACTTTGTGTGAAAATTTAAGTGGACCAGTATACTGACAATCTTGGTGTATCGTTTAAAACTTAAAATGAAATGAAGCTTAACGGTGTTGGTGATTTGTCTCAAAAACTGATATGATTCTCTTGCACGAACTCACAAAAATATTGTTTGTATATATTTCATTTCTGTATTTTCTTGTTTCTTCAATTGGTGTCAGTTATTTTCTTTCAGAAAATCCAAAAAGATTTTAGTGTGTTTTAGCATAAATTTTGAAAAATCCAAAAAGATTTTCGACAACTGATTTTGGAAAGCTGATTTTCAAAATTCCGAGTGCTAAACATGATGAACAAATGGTTTGGGTGAAAGTGTTTGAAGATTGTTGAAATGAAATGAGAAAAGTTTTTGCTATAAAATGTTATTCCTGCAAGTGGTAAATTAGATTTGAAAATCTTATCCACAAATTGTTATCAGAAAATTTATTTTTGGGTAGAGTTTTTGCAGGTTGGCCGGGTTTCGATCCAGAGCAGGATGAAAGCCAAGTTATGATCTTGTGAATTCCAGACTACGATCTCAGGAGATTGAGAGGGGGAGTCTGAAGACACCATGATATTCAACATTTGAGAGAGAGGAGTTTGTTGAAGATAAAGATAGAGAATGAGGATTCTTGCAATGACAAATACTTCAGAGGAAGATCGAAGATTGATAAAGACTGAAGATGCAAAGACTCGACACTTAAGACTCGTCAACATCTGAGGGGGAGTCTGTTGGTGCATTCATCTGTCGTCTTCGTCTTATGTCGAGTCTCAGTCTCGTTGCGGATATGAAAGAGGATGATGTCACCATCTTTGATGATGACATCATAATAGTGATGTCATCATTACATCACTACATATGAGACAAAATAGGATTGCATATGCATGAGAAACATGTATTAGAAGTGATTTCGTTTATGTGTCATGATTCTGATTTCGCTCATATGTCAAACACATGATTTCGTTCATGTGTCAAAGTTGATTTCGCTTATATGGCATGTGGGTGGTTTCGCTTATGTGTCAGGTCCGTAGGAGCGAAACTTGCTTGCCTATAAATAGGTCATTTGAGCGAAATCTTAGCATAGTTGTAGGTGTTCTCTTCCGGTAAGCCACGAAGTGCTGCCGAAGTGTTGTCAGAACTTGTAATCGCATTCAAGATCAATACAACAACAGTTAAAAGTGTATCCAGCTGAAATAGCACCAAGACATTAGTTTCCGCCTCTTGTTTTGGATAGGAATTCTTCTGATCGACTCAAACAGGTCCGAAAACGATCCTACAATTTCTCAAATATCACTCAACCTTTGACCACCCTCACACAGAAAGACAAGAAGTTTGATTGGGGAGACAATCAAGAAGAAGCGTTTCAGTTGTTGAAGAACAAGCTTTGTGATGCACCGATCTTATCCCTACCCGAAGGAACGGACGACTTCGTGGTATATTGCGACGCTTCGCGTCAGGGATTAGGCTGCATGTTGATGCAGCGACAGAAAGTTATAGCATATGCTTCTCGCCAGTTGAAGGTCCACGAGAAGAATTATACCACGCACGACTTGGAACTAGGCGCGGTGGTATTTGCGTTGAAAATCTGGCGACATTATTTGTATGGCACGCGATGTACAATCTTTATTGATCACAAAAGCCTACAGCACATTTTCGATCAAAAAGAGCTTAACATGAGGCAAAGACGCTGGGTTGAACTATTGAACGACTACGATTGTGAGATCAAGTATCACCCATGGAAGGCGAATGTGGTCGCCGATGCCCTGAGTCGAAAGGAAAGGATCAAGCCCATAAGGGTTAGGGCTTTGGAAATGATTGTCCAGACAGACCTCTCATTGTGCATTCGTGCCGCGCAGAAAGAAGCTCTCAAGGAAAGGAATATTGAGAATGAGTATCTCCGTGGGACGGAGAAGCAGTTGGTACCCAACGAGGAAGGAACTTTATGCTTCATGAAACGAATTTAGGTTCCTTTGTTTGGTGGTTTGCGGAATGTTATTTTTGATGAGGCTCATAAGTCACGGTACTCGATTCATCAAGGAGTGGATAAGATGTACCAAGACCTAAAGGACTTTTACTGGTGGCCAAGGATGAAAGGCGATGTAGCGATATACGTTGGTAAATGTTTAACTTGCGCCAAAGTAAAAGCCGAATACCAAAAACCGTCAGGTCTCTTACAGCAACCTGAAATACCCAAATGGAAATGGGAGCAAATCTCAATGGACTTCATAACGAAATTGCCAAAGACGCCCAAGGGCCACAATACAATTTGGGTGATAGTAGACCGTCTAACAAAGTCTGCGCACTTCCTGCCAATCAAGGAGAAAGACAACACGAGTAAACTTACTGAAATATACATGAGGGAGATTGTTGCACGACATGGAGTGCCTCTCTCGATTATCTCTGATAGAGATGGACGCTTCGTGTCAAGGATTTGGCAATCCTTCCAAGAAGCTTTTGGTTCACAGTTGAATCTAAGTACTGCTTTTCACCCACAAACTGATGGCCAGAGCGAGCGAATGATTCAAACACTGGAAGATATGCTAAGAGCATGTGTAATGGATCTGGGTGGTAGCTGGGATAATCATTTACCATTGGTTGAATTTTCGTACAACAACAGCTACCACACAAGTATTGGAGCTGCGCCATTTAAAGCTCTTTATGGACGCAAGTGTCGATCACCGCTATGCTGGGCTGATGCGGGTGATAGACAGCTTGTTGGTCCCGAAATAGTGCAAGAGACAACATACAAGATCTTCCAAATTCGAGAGCGCATCAAGGCGGCTCGCGGCAGACAGAAAGGCTATGCAAATCAAAGGAGGAAACCTTTGGAGTTTCAAGTTGGGGATATGGTTTTGTTAAAAGTTTCACCCTGGAAGGGTGTGGCACGCTTTGGGAAGCGTGGGAAGTTGAATCCACGTTACATTGGCCCATTCAGAATCCTGCAAAGGATTGGGCTTGTAGCATACAAGTTGGACCTACCTGCTGAACTTAATGGCGTTCATGATACATTCCATGTATCAAATCTGAAAAAGAGTCCAACTCAAGAGACAGTGGTCATTCCTGCGGACGAAGTTCATATCGACGACACGCTCCACTTCACTGAAGAACCCGTTGAGGTTACGGATTGGAAAGTTAACAAAACACGCAGGAGTAGTGTCAAACTCGTCAAAGTTCGATAGAATGCAAGACACGGGCCAGACTTCACGTGGGAACGTGAGGATCGTATGAAGGAGAAATACCCCCATTTATTTCCCAAGACCCCTGCAACTAGAAGCAGAACCTAAAATTTCGGGACGAAATTTTCTTAACGGGGGGAGAATGTGACAACCCTCACATTTACAGGTATCCGTACAATTAATTAATATTTAATTTGTGCTTAATGACTGTGCTTGATTACAGCTGTGAATAAACTGCTTTCTGATTTCTTTTACATACATACATATGCATCACATTTCATACTGTCACTTCATTTATTTCACACAAACCTTAGTGACAAACTTGATGCACAAAGCACAGTTAGCACAGTGAGCGGATAACCCAGAAAACATGCTGACAATGCCAGCACCTAGACAGACAATATTTATGAGGCCAGTATGAGCCAGAGACAGGGTACTACACTAGTAGGGAGTGTAGGGAAGTGAGGACCATAAAACTGCGTTACTAGGTGATAGTTATAGTGCCGGGAAGTGCCTAAAACATACTCTAAATGCAGAATTCTGCACTAAATAACAAAATTCAGCATTTAACTATGATAGTAATATGCAAAAACTTGACAAAATGGTCCTAGATACTTTCCAAAGTGTTGGGAATTAAAAGTGTCACTAAAAGTATTATAAAAGACATCTTATGGATTAATTAAGCACTTTAACGGACAACACCCAACCGAACAACCGGACTTTACCCGGAACACAAAAATATTGTCAAATACATTGTTTTTATTTTTCTGAGCTAGTTAGGATCCCCGAACACCCTAACACACTTTATAAATAATAGCACACATAAGACACTAACTTAACACTTTGATTCTAACTAGTTAGTAACTAAACCATTTGAAAACCAACCCTATAACCCCCCCCCCCCCCCCCCTTGGGCGACGGTTACATGGGTGACCCACCCATTGATTTTTCTTGAATATTAAAATGGATCATGTTGGGTAATTAGAGGCATAATACTCAATGGTTAAAGAATGATGGTTGGTTTATAAAATGGCACAAGGGTCACCACACTTCATTCTCACAAACTTCAAACAACAACAACTCTCATCTTCTCTCCCTTGTGTGTTCGGCCGAGAACACAAGAACCACCATCATCACTTTCAAATTTTCTTCAAGCAATCTACACATATCCAAAGGTGTTAGAGATCCTACAAGTAAGCTTGGTGTGTTCGGAAGCTCAAGGACCGCTCTCATTTTCTTTTATCCACCACTTTTATACTCTTGAACTCCCCTAGCCTTGTGCTAGTGGTAAGTGTCTTAGATCTTCATTCTCTTCATGTTGTTGATGGTTAATAGTTAAAAGAATGGTGAAATCTTAAGAAACACTAAGAACATAAACAAAGTCTTCAAACATAAACTAACAAAATGATGTAGTAGTGTTAAAAAGATGAAGAGATCATATTATTCTTGTGTTGTTATGTTTGTTGAATGTTATTTGCTAGTAAAAATGATATGGTTCATCATATGGACTTGCTAGATCATGTTTAAAAATATGAACTAGTAAGATGTGAAAGTTGAAAATGTTGTAGATGATGGAATCATCCACACATAAACTATGAACTTGAATAAATACATGTTTTCTTGAAAAATAAACATCAAAGTAAGTTGTAATCTTGTAGATCTAAAGATCCAAGAGTGATTTTTCGAAAGAAACAAGTGAAAAGTACGAGTTTTGTTAAAACTTGGATCTTAAATAAACTTGACACATTTTTAGTGGATAAACAAGTGTAGAAACACTTGTGTGATAAGAAAATTTCACAAAGTAATATCTTTAGAAAATATGACTAGAAGTTGTAAATATTCAAACTCTTTAAAAATAAAGTTTTTAAAGAACTAATCGCATTTTGGAAGGTAACAAGACTTACTAAGTGTGCTAGTAAGTTACTACATGCTTTTATAAATTTCCAAGTTCATAAGTTTATAGTTTATGCTTGTTTTTGACTAGTTTGGTAAATAAAAAATTTTATGTTGTTGATTGAGAATTGTTTGAATGAATTTTTGAAAAGAAAATGATATGCTAGTAAGCATGGACGCCTCCATTTACAAATGAAACTCTGGCGAAATTTTTCTAAAATTTCAACACTTAGAAAATATTTTTCTAGTAAGTGTTTACAAATATATTTCTAACTTTATTTTCAAAATAAACTTCGCCATGATTTTTATTACGAAAATACTAAGTGCCGGATGTTGGTTTTCGTAAACAAAATTTGATAAATATATATTTAGAATATATATTAATATTATATACTAAAACTCTTGTGTGATTATTTACTTACTTTGTGAACTAGTTATATCATTTTTGGGTAAAATAATATAACTATTATATACCATGAAATTACGACTCCAAAATAATACCAAAACTCTCGCAAAGTAAATGTAGTATTTTTGGGAAAAATATATATTTTGAATTAAGATGTTTTAGACGACTGATTTAAATATATTTTTCTAAGTTGGACTTAAAATATATTTTTCGGAATTACAAAGTGTACATGTATAAATACCCCCATCCTTGGGAAGGAAATACACATATAAATACCTGAGAAGTGTGAATACGAAATAGTTGCCTAACTATTTTTCCTAAAAACAAAAGCTAAGTTAAAATAATTATTAGTGTTTTAACAAGTATAATATCAAGGTAACGCAACTCAAAACACTAAACCCTAAGCCAAGGCACGACCCGTCCGTCTAATAGGCATTAGTACGTGTATGTCGTCGCGCAGCAGATCGAGTTTGAGGTTGACGTTACAGGCTACGCACTTCAGTGAGTTCATGTCCCCCTTTTCTCTTACTGTTTTCAGTTTTATACTTCGGGGGTGGAATACATGTTACAATTATTACGAACATTTATTTACATGGTATGGTTAGCTTAGGGAGGGTTTATACTACTAGATTATGTGAAGGGTGGGTACAACACTTAAGGCCATTAATCCTCGTTGTTAGGACCGAGGGACACAAGAGTGATAGATCTATTTGGGTGTAGCGAGCCCACACCCGTGAGGCCGGGGCGGCCCATAGAGGTGACTGTGTCTTACAGCCGAAGCCCGGTAACAAATTTTCTAGGTTTGAGTTTTCCTGCACCTTTTCACACATACCAGTGGCTTTGCAACCCATTGGTGATCTATTTTTCCTTATTGCTACATACCAGGGACTTTCATACATACTTTAAAGGTTTATACATACTCACTTTTACATGAACTCGCTCAACTTTTGTTGATTTTTCAAACTACATGTATTTCAGGAAATTAATGGATCTGGCGAAGTGTGCAATTGTGTCAAGCTGTGTAGTGAATAATGATGTCATCCAGGTTTTGGAGGTGTAACCCTTACCTGGACGGGTAACATGTCTTTAAACCATGTTTTCATTCAAGTCTTTTGTTATGTCATGTGAACACGTTTTAATTATGTCTTAGTTGTAACTTGTTTTATGTGTCGACAATTTAAACAATGATGTTGTGGTAAATTTAAATTTAATGAATGGATGATCATTATGTGTTTTATTTCATATAGCATTGTTATGATTGTTGCTATGGTATTAAGAAGTCACACCAAATTAAACCCATGCTTCCGCAAAAGCCAGGGTGTGACAGCTGTGGACCTACTTAGTCGAGTTCAAAGGGTCATGCATAGTAATGTTATGACTCCGAGATCTATGGACATAGTTTTTAAAAGGCTTGGTTTTGCTATTCAAAAAGGGGTAGCGGCGCAGCTTGTTGCCCGTTTACCAACTATCTCGATGTAAATTATTATCTAGGACTGAACTATATATTGCTACCCAAAAAACAAAAACAAAAATTGATAAAATAACACTATGAGCGAAAAATCAGTAAGTGTATCCCCGGGCCACCAAGAAGTTACGCCCCTAGTTTGAGTCATAAGATAATTCTAGAATCAACAACTTATTGTACAAATACATGGTTTTGTTGGGTGGGGGAAGGGTAAGGCCCAAGAAAATCAATATCAAATTCTTAAGACCGGGGAGCCTCAAACTTGATGCATGACCCGCGGCAAACCTAAGTACTCATGTGTCGATGAGCCAGACACCCTTTAACAACCGATCATTCGGTCCAACTAAAAGAAGACAATTATAAAGATCGGTTTAGCTCGTTCTAGAACAATTCAAAAGGATCAAAGAAGGGAATAAATACATAAAAGACTGATAGAGATAATCAAGTTATTGTTGATCTCTTCGACAAGAGGCACTATACCACATCTCATATTTTAATTATTAATAGTAATAAAGAATAACAATGTAGTATAGACATAGTAATATTAAAAAACGACAACTACAATCTTGTTGAAATTCTCTATCGTCTGTTAACAAGCTTAATCATCCTATCGTCTGTTACCAGTTTGTTATTGGTACATGAAGCTAAAAACCAGCACCAGCCTGATACATAAAATGCCAAAAGTCGGTACTGGATTGAGTTTGATAGTCTTTTAGTTTGATAAGTTTGGTACTGCTACCCAGTACCATTTGATCATCCCTGATCACAGGTACCATACGAACAACAACGGTATCGTACAACTTTTTTTTAGTTTCAGGGGTAGGGATGAGCTCGGTGCCAACTGATACCCCGGTTTCGGTATCGGTATATGAAGATAAAAACCGGTAGCGAACCGGTACCAGGAACGCCAAACGTCAGTACCGAACTGGTACTTAGGATCTTTTGGTTCAGGAAATTCGGTACCGGTACTCATTACTATTTACTCATCTCTGACTACGGGTTTCTACCGAACAACATCATTACCATACAACTTTTTAGTTGATTTTCTTTCGGTTATTTTTTAGTATTTTTTTTCTACATTTTCTTTGTTTTTCTTGTCAGCGGTTCCGTATGCAACACGCTCATAGTGATTTCAAACACATATAAATACAGACTAAATAACAAAAGAAGTTCGCCGCAACGCGGCAAGTGTTTTTATAACTAGTTTCTTATAAGAAAAATACCATCTGTCAACCAAATTGCATGGTTGTTATTCTATTATAATTCACTACTTTTTTACTGTTTGTATTGGAAAATTTTGTATATCTAGATGGTCCAAGTATCCGATAAATTCCAATTGGAAAACTTTTAAAACGTGAAATTAATATATCTTGAATTTCTTTACGTTTTAACATGATTTTCTCGTAGAGGGTTCAGTATTGTACGATTGGAATTTATGGTTTAATGTGTGAATCCAGTTACTTTAAATATAACTTTTGTCAAGATGGCAAAAAGTTAGTTTCATAAAGGGCTAGGTTATGGACACCACACGTTGATCTTTTGGCATCAGACTCTATCCGACTTAGAGCATATCCGACTTAGAGCATTCACATCCAATCCATTATATTTTCACCCTAAATTACACTAAAAAACACTACATTTTCTCTCTCATTTTCAATTAAATAATATTTTTTTATACCTTTATCATTACATTTTCTCTCTCCTCCACTCACAACCACTTTCAAAATATAGTAAAAAATTATAGGGGGTGAACAGTGTCCCCCAAATATACAGATGAACAGTAACATTTTATCTCTCCTCCACTCACAACCACTTTTTATACTCTTTATATTTTAAAAACAACACACACATAATTTGATTCCTTGGATGTGAATACTCTTATATAAGGTTATACGAGTCATTTAGGTGTCAATTGCATCAAAGTTGTCTGGCTGCTGGCCTAACAACTCGTATAAATCTATACGAGTTATATAACTCTTTTTATAAAAAGTGAAGAAACCTTTATAGGTTGATTAGGTAAAACTTTTTTCCATACAACTCGTATAGTACTATACAAAACATATATAAATAAGTCTCTACGTCTCTTATGGTCTTATACTAGTCGTACATACAATTATTCCGTAACAATTTTTTTATAAAAAAATATAACAAGTATAACAATTTATAAAAAAAAACCTTTATAAAAATATAACAATTTATAATGACTACTAGAAAATTTAGGATATTTTTTTAGAAAATTAAAACTTTTATTAATTACAATAAACACACGGTTAATTTTTTCTTTGTGAATAGTAATTGATTTGTGAACAATCGTATGATAAGTAAGCAATCAAACATTGTTTACAAATAAGCAAGTAAAACGCATTGAATATGTACAACGTACAACACAAAACATACATCGTGACCTAGACTAGGGGTGTTCAGAATTCGTTTTGAATTCGAAAAATTCGAAATTCGATTAAATTCGATTCGATTATCAAGAATTTGAATTAAAATTCGATTTAGTTCGAGTCAAGTAAATTGAATACGAATCGAATACGAATTTATAATTTCAAATTCTATTCGATTCGAAATTCGAATAAAAATTATACATCTTTTTTATATATGTTATTTTTATATATAATACATATATAACTTTTATTGGGCTATACTATAAATTATTTTCAAAATTTATTCCAAGTATTAAAAATACCCATTACCAAACCCAGTACATGGCCCATAACTAAAACCTAGGTTACAAATCTATCAATAGATTTCTAACCCTAAAAATATTAACTTGTAATGTGGAGTGGTTATTCCCGACTTCTCGTTTTGAATGTTACACTTATGGTACTTTATTTGGAATCTTTTAATGTGATATCGTGTTTTATAGCTGCTTTAAAATTTATGATTCATTTTGATAGTTTTTTAACATGTTTTAAAAGAATCTGAATCAAATTGAATTTATTCGAATTCGAATTTTCAATCGAATACGAATTGGGTTTTTTATTCGAATACGAATTCGAATCGAATTGGGTAGGTTTTAATCGAATTCGAATTCAAGGGAAATAAAAACTATTCGAATAATTCGATTCGAATAATTCGAAAATTCGATATTCGATTCGATGAACACCCCTAACCCAGACTAGTCCTTGTGATCTGGATCTGGTGGCACATGCTAAGCGGGTGCATTTGGATACTGCCATACGGTGGTAGAGGAGGATGATCGATACTTGCAACCCGCACGTGCATAGTCACTAACCGAATATGTCACTACTAGTACCGTTGTTGTTTGATCGAAATTGGTAAGACGTATGCCTAGTGGTAGGGTAGCTTGGGTTGAACCTGAGACCTTACTTAGTTTTTTAAACTTTACATGTTACATTTTTTATAGGTTTCCATAACAGTTTTTCCGTAATTATGAAGTGTGTAGATTTAAGAACTTAGAATTTACAAAATTTTTAATTTATAGTGCACGTAAAAAATATCTTACATTTTTTATAACAAAAAATTACACTTGTTACATCTTTTGTGTAAGAGGAGAGGAAAGAGAAACGTGTAAAAATTATTACATCTTTTTGTAAGAGCGTTACATTTTTTGAAAAAAAAAAACCATTATTATTCTACCTGGTCAACTTCCACCATAGATTAGTTGTATGGACGGTAAAGATAAGGTTTCCTTGGTTTTCTTAACTCATCAAGATTTTCTCTATGTCCTTCCCAAGGAAACCTTGGTTTTCTTAGAGTTCGTCCCGTTTCAACCTTCAATCGTACAATGACAATTCATTATTATTTTTTATATTGTTAATTCATCACCGTTACCTCTTCCTCCAGCTTCAAACCTACAATTTCCAATCGGCTTTTTTTGTGTTGCCGCTATGCGCCACTTGCCACTTTTATTTAAGTGGGTTTAAAAGTTTTAGTTGGGTAAATGAGTTTAATTATTTAATTGCCTAAACTAAATTGAAATTGAAATTGAATCTATACTATCTATAAAAGGAGCTTAACTGCTGACCTCACTTTGCTTATGTGTCAGCCTCTTAGATATGCCACATTGGATGCCACAGATTCGGCTGATGTCATTCCGCTGATGTCATAAATCCGATTTTGTTTAAATCATTTTAAGTCTCAATGTATATACAAATCATGTTTATTTTTTTTAAGAGGAAACTTCAAAATCAAATTCAAAATATAGTCCAGGCTTCATTTTTAAAATTCAAAACATATTCATCTTCACCTCTCTCTCTCTCTCTTCAACTCAGAAGAACATCGATTCAGGATTCTTCCTTTTAGGGTTTTTGATTTCTGAAACTCCGCTTCCGATTCAGGTTTGGACTACATACCTTTCACCTACATCTCATCCGATTCAGATAATGGTGTTTGGCTGGGGCTCTCTTTTTCATGTAAGCAGTCATTTTAGGGTTTTTGATTTCTGAATCTTTTTTATCAAGAACCACAACTGAAGTGACCTTTGTTTTCCCCAAATTCAGATCCAACGATGAACAATGCAGATGTCTCCAAGCTTCTTCATCAAATGGTCCAATTCATCCGTCAAGAAGCCGATGAAAAAGCTAACGAGATCTCCGTTTCAGCAGAAGAAGTAAGTCTCTGTTCAAATCAAGTCAGATTTCGTTATTTCAGTTCCAGTTTTATCATCTGTTGTAGGAAAAATTGACACTATTGATTTTTGGTTTGGTGGGTTTTTTGTTTTGAGTAGGAAAAATGCTAATATCAGTTTTATTCTACTGATTTTCATTTCAGGTCCCATGGTTTATCGATGTATTCTCCGGTTTCCTACAACAAAACTCTCTCAACTTTGGAATTTGCTGGTTAGTCTTTTCTGCTTTACATTATGAACCCTAAATCTGGTTGTTATATCTATTTGTATGAACTAGAAATTATTAAAGTTTGAAGTTTGATATTGTTAAAGTTTGAAATTTGATGAGATTGTTTGGTATTTTCTGAAAGGAGACAGAGACTAGGTGTTTTGCTCTTATGATTAAACAACTGTTATGTCTCCTCACGTGAATGTATGAACTTTACAGTTAAATAAAATCCGATAAGTTTTAGTTTGAGATATTATTATTAAACGAATTTTCATCGGTGGTTAATCTTACATATATATTGATTGAAGTTGAATATTAGAATGTCAAGAATGATTTTGTTGTTGATTTCATTCTGATTTTGCTTCTATCTATTTGTATGAACTAGAAATTATTAAAGTTTGAAGTTTGATATTGTTAAAGTTTGAAATTTGATGAGATTGTTTGGTATTTTCTGAAAGGAGACAGAGACTAGGTGTTTTGCTCTTATGATTAAAAAACTGTTATGCTGTGATGAGATTTGTTGTATTTTAGTCGTCTAACTGGTTAATTTTTCAGTAGTAGAAATCTGTTCCAAATGTTCACCAAGAGAGAGATAGCTCCAAGAATAAAAAGGCATGTGCCGAGAAGGCATAGGGGTAGAAATTTTGATCTCAACCATACTTCCTTATGTTAAGCTGAACAGTGAAAGTGCAAGGGATTCAAGGCGTGAACTTCTTTCATGGTACTTACGTAGATCCCAATGTTTTATTTATGTTGCTCATACTGTCATATATCTGTCTTAAAGGTGGCAAATTTGACATGTTTGCTTATGAATGAGTCCATTTTGGTTGGATTTTATCTTTATAGGTGAATGAGTCCCGACCCGCTTATTTTGTCACCTCTAAGTTGTTTATTTGATGTAATTAAAATATGTAAAAGCAGTTGTATGATGTTTCAATTTGGTTGCTTGTATAGGGTGGAAACCGAGTCTTCGGGGTGGTTATCAGCCAAATATTGTTCATTAATGCCTTCACCGAGGTCGACTCTTGCAGCATCATTTAGTCCGGATGGGAAAATTAAACCTTTTGTTCTTTTTATGATAAATCTTGGTGTTTGACCATCGTGTTAATAGAATTGGTGATTTTAGATCTTCTTATCATAAATTGCTAAATCAATCATAAGTTTATTGATTTTCCATTGTGTTTTGGATGTTTTTCGATTTGGGGTTAAAAAAGATTTGATTTTTAATATGCCCATGGATTATTGTTTAGGTAAAGCTATGGTAATTGTTGTGCAGCCTGCTAAAGATCCGAGAACGAAGAAGAAAGAAGTGACGATGAAACGAACATTGATGATTGGGCTGTCAATACTTTCCTACGGTAAATATTATATAGATTGCTGCAATCTATTGTTATTAATTGTTTTAGAACTCGCGTGTGCTATTAATTCTATTAAAACTGTTAAGAGGAGTTGTTTAATCGTCAGATTGGTTTATTTCTGGATGATGAAAATTGTTGATAATTTAAATTGTGTAGAGTTTAGGTCATGAAATTAGGTATTTAGGTAATTTAAATGAGTTTTCCTATTTGCTCAAACTAATTGATGTCTCTTGTGTAGGTACATTGCATCTGATGTAAGACTGTTCACCAACTTCGATTTCATCTTAAAGGTATGAACCATCACATTCAAAACATTAAATATTATGAATCTTGTGTTTGTTGATTTTGACCATATTTGCCCTTTGAATCTAGCGATGGAGGTAGACGACAGCTGTGTCATTACTCATGTTCAAGATAAGCTCTTTCGTGTTCATGTGAGCAAGAAGAGAGGAAGACACAAAGGAGGTGTGAAACATAGTTCAGATGATACAGGTTCAGGTGTCAAATCCGTATCATGTGAACTGTGTTTGACACATCCTTTGTGTCTTTCTCTCTTCTTGCTCACATGAATACGAAAGAGGCTATGTTGAACATGATGTTATCTATTAAGGGAGCTTAGATAATGACATAGAATTGGCTACGTGTCAACTTCTCAGGTATGCTATGTAGTCCTCGGTGATGTCATAATTACGAAACGGTATCCTTTAGTGTTGTTTTCGCTAAACTTTGAAACGGTATTGTTTAGTGTTACTCTACTTTCAAGGAAAGTCCTAAACCCTAAGGTATAATTTTAAATTTTGCCTTCAAATTCTTTCTAGGATTATTTAGCTTGAAGGTAGCCTTCATTAGGGTTTTAATTGTCACCCGTGTGCTGTAAATTAGGACGAAAATCATCTTAAATGACTAAATGGTTGTTTTTCTCATTTTACCTCAACATGGTTTCATAAAATTACTTTCTTGCCTGTTATACGTCTTTTTCTAATCTCAGGGCTATAAAATTATTTTCGTGTTCAACTTCGTTTGTTATCAAAAATATGTTGTTACATAAACGAACATATATTAAAAGATATAAACTTGAGTCTATAAGACTAGCATATTGATTGCTGCTCCCACCAATGGAGCTTTCGACTTTAGCCCTAGAATATATACAACTACCAAACAATCTTGTATAAATTAACTGTCATGTAAGTAGTTAATCTTGTATAATGTGCACATTATGCTCAGATACAGGACAAGGCAGAATTGTTCTTTGAATTGTGTTCATCAAGTTTTTAATTAAATACCTAATTAAGTTTTGATTCTGCAGGAGAGCTGGGAACGACCGGAAGTTGTGGTGGCTGTGTGACCGAGATATAATCGAATTGAAGTTTATAGAAGTATTTTAATACATCAGCTTGAAAAGGTACTTAACTTTCGTTGAATTGAAGTTTTTCATAGATCTTAACTATTCATATGATCACCATCAAATGTAACTAACAAAGAATCAATAAAATGCTAATAATAAAACATTAGAATCACTTGATCAAACAACTACACTTGAGTCTGTAAGAGTACCATATTGAGTGCTGTTGTCCCTAATGTAGCTTGTGACTTTAGCCCCAGAATATCTACAAGTACCAAATAATCTTAATTTAATTAAAATTAAGGAAAAAGTTACCCGTGTTTGTTGAAATTATTTCGCTTCCAAAATTGTAAAAGTCAGCACATAAATGAACATTAAACAGATCATCCATGGTACCAAACAACAATGTTAAGAAAAAAAAATTAGATGAAATATTTTCTAATTTATCGAAAATGGAAGACCGTCTCTTTATCTTCAAACTCATGAAAAGATGTAAAACTAAACTGTGATAAAAAAAAATAATACTTATAAAATATGAAGTATTAAGAAAGTAGCAATTACATATAAAAAAGAAAACTAATCAGAGACATCTAACTCTAATTGCAAGAATCAAGGAACTTTAACTTCAACTCCATGGAGCGCTGAACCTCTCTGTGTATCTCATTGATCTTTCTCATGAACTCCAGATCTCTTTCTCCACATTCTATATTACTCGCAACACACAGGTCACGAACGGAAGTAGTCGGCATTGCCCTCAAGTCCCTCGAAACTTGGTCTCTTGTCAGCAGACCAAGTTCCAGTCCGTTAAAACACCTCTTTAACTCTTGAAGAGTAGATCTATCAGCCAAGACTTGGTCTTCGATTTGTTTAATAAAGCGTACCTTGAAATCGTCAGATTTTGCAGTAGTATATGACTCCATTCTAATATATTTATAAGAACAAAGGCAAAACAATAATAGTTGCACTTTTGTTTCACTGAATGAATCTGTTTTGATGAAAAAAAATTATTGGCAATGCTATTATATACTATATGTAACAGCCCAAAGGTCAGCTTTAAAGGCAAACTTTAAATTAACATTTATACTTAAAAACCATGTACATTTAATGATTTAAGAGTAAAAAACGTGTATATGGGAATTGCCTGTTCAGTTATCCTATTAAGCATTTTAATGGAAAACCTTTGAAAAATGAGTTTTAATGGGAAAACAAGTAAAATTAAATATGTAGAAAACCAAGGAACAAAATTGAAACCTTCAAAAAAAGGTTATCATAATTAGGAGATGTCTCTTCATTTTCTCTATCAAAGATTTTAAACACTATAAAGCATCATTATTATTTTACTTGAAAACATCAACACTTCAGTTTAAAAAAAAAAACATTCATCCTAAAACAAATTGTCCAAAAACACTTACATTCTTCCTAAATGGCAAGGAAAACCTTCTACCACTGGTCCGATACCACTGATCTTAAAATCGAATTTTCAACCTGGTCGCTCCAAGAACAAAGAAACGCTGAAGAACTCAACCAAAAGGTTGCTATTGTTAGTGATAAATATTATAAGCAAACCTGGAGTAGCATTGCACTGCTAGATGAAGTTGCCTCTTCTACTCCAACAGAGTTTAAACAAAAAGCAGAAGAGTTTATTACAAATTTGCTGAAACAGGATCAGAAGACCTGTGATATGCTAGCAGATCTACAAATTAAAACAAAAAACGAAATTGCATGGAAGAAGGCGAGAGAACGAGATATTCTATTAAGTGTTAATTGTAATGTTTAGTTTTTATTTTTTTTCTAAATCATAATTTTGTAATACTATGGTTTATTATTGAATATTCAACGTTTCACTGCTTTCATAATTTTGCAATTTTAGTTTTACCAGTTTCTTTTATCCAAGATTGCTACGGGTTGGTTAAAATTTTGGGTTTATGACGTGTTGTTTCGTTAAAATTTGGTTAAAATTTTGGGTTTATGGCGTGTTGTTTCCTGTTGTAGGCTTACCTCAAGTTATTGTTGAAGGGGAACCGATGGTCCGAGCATTAAATACCATTGAGTATCTTCTGTTATGGTTGCTTCCATATCAACTGAGGCCTACACAGTAATTGGAGTACAAGCATTCTAAGTTTGGTAATCTGATTATTGAAGGGAACCCATGGTCCGACCATTAGGTCGCTTTAGTTTTGTTTGTGGGCGATTTTGTAAATGAATATTGAAATAAGTAACCCTATAATCTGAAAACAAGATTTGTAATGTGTACAGAATGTGCAAGGCGTTACTTCCAGTAAATGAAGAACATTTGACTGATGAAGCCATATGGGAGTCACTTCCTGTAAGTCACACTGCTTTTCTTATCACATTCAATTATTACATTTAATGTGCTAAAGAAGAAAATAGTAAAAAATAGAATAAAACAATTGTGTAGTTTTCTTGTGTTGGAAACTTAGTTTAAAAAAGCGCGCTTTAAGCTCGCTTAAAGTGTTAACCGTTTGGCAAAACGTTTTATTTGCTCTGAAGCGTCAAAACACGTGAAGCGTTTTGAGGCGACGCCTCGGCCCAATCAGGTGCAAAAAACAATACTTCAGCATAGGGTTTTAGGTTTTAACGTTGTTTCAACATTAAAAAAAAGAACAGGGCGTGCAAAAAACGAACAAGGTCTTTATTAAAGGGTATAAGTGACATTTGATCACGTTGAAAAACCTTGAGCTTAACTTGGTGCATTTGTTCTCAGGTAAAGCATGATCACACAGTCATCACTAATGACATTTCAGCATTGAAAAACATCAAATCCAAAAATCTAATGTTTTCTTTGCTTTTTAAGGGGAACATAGGTGCTTCTCTCCTAGGGCATACAAAACACAGGTTATTGGCGGCAGCCCGCCATATTTAACATATAAAAAAACTTTATATGTTAAATGTGGCGGGCTTCCGCCAACAATCTGTGCTTTGTATGCCCTATGGAGAGAAGCACCCATCTTCCCCCTAAAAAGCAAAGAAAACATTAGGAAAAAGCATTATGAATGAGGATGGACTGAATATATGTAAGTGGCAGGTTTATTATATTTACCGATTTCAAATTTTATTTCCAACCTTTCTGATTTAGGTTTTTTGCAGACATTGCCAATGCAAGAAAGGCTGCACCAAAGCCAGAAACACTGTTTGGGTTTTCCTACGATATTGTACGAAAGGTTGCTGCTAAGTATCCCAAACATCCCTGGATCTTGGCATGAAAGTCATTAGGTCCAAGGTAATGGTTAGATTTTAAAACTGTTATTAATCATGAGTTAATTATAATTGTGATAAAGTTAAACCTTTTAGTTATGTTCGTTCTAAAATGAAATTCATCCCAATTGGTCGCTAAGAGTTTGTAGAATATAAACTGATAAGTTAGCTCATGATAATGAATCTCTATCATAGGGTACATACTGAGATTATTGAATTTTGACTAACATACCCCATATATAGCTTTAACATACTTTGTTATTATTATAAACATAGTTTAACATTAAGAATTGATTGGAGTGTTAACTGTATTATTTTGAACTTTTCGAACGAAATTTTATTCATTCATGTGCTAAAAACTTAGACTTTATTTGATGATGTTCATGTTGATGCAGATGTGTTTTTACTTTCAACTGGACTTAAAAATCAAGTGCATAAAACTGGTCATTGTGGAATGGATTTCATATTGCTTGGTGCTTATTTGGAAAAAAAAAATCAACGTACTTAAACAGGTAAATTTACAACCGCTTATTTATGATAGTCTCTGCTAACTTGAGTTCGTATTAACGATTAGATACTTCCTATTGAGTTTACTCTATAGGTAATGGTGTAGTAAAAGAAGATTTAATTATAATTGAAAAACTAATGTAAAGACTTTGTTATAAAAGCGCAGCGAACCAGACCACATTGTGATGCGTCCTACGGTTTATGGAGCAAATACTTGTGTTGGGGCAGCAGCGATTTGGGTTGTTTGTGGCTGCGTGGGTGGTGCCTCGATGCAGTAAACAGTGGTCAAATAACATTGGATAGTAGGGGTAACGAGTACCATAACAAAACAACAAAAGGAATAGCAACAACATGCAATTAGGTGCAGTTTTGGGGCTGCTAATGTTAGGGTATGTTAAAGGTTTGTTCTATTGCATGTTTTATTCAGGGGCTAATTTGATATGTAATAGAAAAAAATATTCAAGTTTATAAACATGGAAGTGAAAACACCATGATCAATATTTCTCTTTTGTATGTGTTCGACTTCTTGACTTATTATTTAAAAGTTTGTTTAGATTTGACGACAAATTTTGAAATTTTATACTTTATCACAATTTTTGTCATCTTCTTCTTATTAGTGATACTGATGTTTATGGCCACACCTTATATCCCACCTAGACATGTAAAAAAATACAAACTCAGTTTAAGAAATATAATTGTTTTACTTTACTTAGAATACCTGTGTGTTTATAGTTCATAAAAGATAAAAGATGACGCATGAACTATATCAAAGGTTCCTTAAAATCAACTTTGCCTTTGCTGCTCGATATCAATTATAGTATCTATAGTTTGGCAGGGCATTCCAAGTGGTTTTAGGCGATCGGGGGCACAGTGGGCCATAAAATGACATTGTCTTTTCATATGGTAAAACTGAACAGATGTTTGATAAGTCAACAAAGGTTTAAATCCCTCCGGTTTGTCAACAGAGGTTTAAGGCCAAACATCTGTTTAAGGCCAAACATCTGTTTTAGTTCAAATATCTGATAGAGAAGGTGAAACATTTGTTTAAGGCCAAACATCTGTTTAAGACTGAACAGGTGTTTGGTATTAATTTATAACACTTTGAGTCCCTCCCGTCAGGTTGACTGTTAGAGGCAGGGGTAAGACCGTCTTTTTTCCATATATTAATAACACTTTGCGTCCCTATGGTATGAGTGAGCTGAGTCCCTAAATGTAAACTTGTATATTAAATGTATAACAAATTATCAAAGCCTAAATTGTATATTAAATGTAAACTTTTTATACATACAACACAGAGACAAAACGTCATACCAACTTCGTAGAGTTGACGGAACTTACAGACTCGATAACAAAAGACCCGTCATACCAACTTCGTAGAGTTCAGGGAACTTACAGACTCGATAACAAAAGACCGTAACATACAATACATAGACAAAACGTCATACGACCAGAAGCAATAGTGGATATTTACTGACGGGTGCACTTCGGAAGTCTGATCCAGATATGAATGAATATAACTCAAGTCTATCTAATTACATATCTGCCACTTGGGTTATATTTATTCATATGAATGAATATAACCCCAGTGGTAGATATGTAATTAGCGAGCTCTGGAATTTCAAGGAAAATCGAAGAGCTCCACTGGGGTTATATTCATTCATATCAATCACTTCCTTATGTGCACCGCATCTTCTAGGAGGTTGTCAGGTGTTCTCGCCTTCGTACTTGATGTTTTGCGTATCTTTACATCCGCAGCCATTCTGTACAACAAAACACATTCAAATGAGCAACACATTCGAATCTGATCCGATCAGTTCTTAACACTCAGTTGATACCCTAAACCCTAAACACATTCAAACCAAAACACATTCTATACAACAAAACAAGAATCAAACCAAATCAAACCAACAAAACAAGAATCAAACCTAATCAAACCAAACCAAACCAAAACACATTCTGTACAACTAAACACATTGCAAACCTCTGTTTTGATGCATTTTTAACAATATACTCCACTCAGTTGATACCCTAAACCCTAAACCCACAAGAATCAAACCAAAAATCCATTCAACCCTAAACCCACAAGAATCAAACCAAAAATCCATTCAACCCTAAACCCTAACCCCAAATAACACATTCAAATCATCAAATCAAATCCAAAAAAACCAAATCACTGTTATCATCGAATCAAGAAATGAAGAACACATTCTATCCGAAACTGATCCGATCAAACACATTCAAATGAGGAACTCAAAATCAAAACTCTGTTTTTCAAAATCGAATGGAACCCAAAATCAAACCCAAAATCAACCCTCTGTTTTTTCAAAATCAACCCAAATCATCGAATGTAACCCAAAATCAACCCAAAATCATCGAATGGAACCCAAAATCAAACCCAGAATCAACCCTCTGTTTTTTCACAATATAAACACATAAACATATCGAATGAAAACAACCCTCTGTTTTTCAAAATCCACCCAAATCATCGAATGTAACCCAAAATCAAACGAAAATCATCGAATGGAACCCAAAATCAAACCTAGAATCATCGCTCTGTTTTTTTCACAATATAAACACATAAACACATCGAATGACCAATATATGAGGATGAAAATGAACCTGATCTGTTCGATGAAGATGAAGATGATCTGTTCGATGTTCGATGAAGATGATCTGTTGATCTCTTCGATGTTGAGGTTGATGATGATGATAGCTGTTGATGATGATGATGATATTGGGAGCTGTTGATGATGATGATGAAAAATTGTAACTGGTGAATGGACTTTAAGTGTAGATATTAAAGGGTGGGGGGTATTATGGACTTTTCACATAGCAGGGACTCATGATCCCTTCCGTATATAATTCGAGTTTTCTTTATTAAATAACTAGGTGTACACCCGTGTGAGCACACTGGTTTGTTTTAATAACGATCGGAACCAAATACTAAAAAACATATTATAATATATTATTTAAATTCTTTATGTTTAGTTACATATTATAAAACAATGTTACAAACAATTTGTTTTAGTGTACATGTTTGATATAGAAATAAGGAAAATAATTGATAATATTTTGTCGAAAATGAAAGCATAACCTAATTTTATGTTGTCTAATAACTTTTTATATATGATGTTAATTTTTTTTGGCACATTGTTAGTGTAAAACTCAGTAAAGGTCCATTGTTATTGTATAATTCAATAATACTAAAAACAGATTATAATATATGATTTAAATTATTTGCATTTATTTACATATCCTTATAAAACAATGTTAATGAAATTATGTGTTAGTGTACATGGTTGATATACAAATAAGCTAAGTACTTGGTAATATGTTGTCTAAAATGAAAACATGAACTAATATGTTGTTTATAAAACATGGTTGATATACAAATAAGACATATTATAATATGTTTTTTAGTATTTGATTCCGATTGTTATTAGAACAAACCCGTGTGTTCACACGGGTGTACACCTAGTAGGTTTAAAAACATATTGGGTTTTCAAAATTAACTAAAAACTTTTATCTAGAAATAATTATATAATATAATAAGTAAAATGTTAGCCCTCTGGGAGAGTGGGCCCTGAAAAGTTGCCCACTTTGTCCCTCTCTATGGCCGGCCAGGTCCCATATCTGATTTGGTATCCGTTAGGTTTCGTATATCTTATTAGTTTATTAAAAGTTACCCGATGAGATTTGTAGATTAAATTTAACTGTTTAAACTTAACAAAATTTTATAACCCAGGGGAGTTGGAAAATAAAGATACAAAAACTAGTGAATTAGTAATCTTGTTCTTAGTCAAAGGAAAATAAGATAAAAATGCTTACGCGTATGGTTTGGATAAATGTGTATGGGTGTCTCAAATAATTGTGGCGGGTATCCCGAAACATCACCGTATAAATTTTTAATTAATACTAATATACCTGAATATGTATTTCATTACCCGTCCTAAATTTTTCGAATTTCCTTTCTCTGTAAAGTTCAGGTTCGTTACTTCGTTAGTCATCCTAATATCGAAGCCTTTCTAACCACCAAAACAATCCTCTATGATCCACAAATGTATAAATAGAAGTAACTACTATGAAGTTAACACAATTAAAAAAGCAAGATCTTAACATCTGTTTTGAGCCCGTCGACGCCGTAACACAGTCGTGACACACTAAAACTCATCCAGAGGATAAGCATGACAATCCCCCATCCCTATTGCATTCTTGTGCTTAAAATAGAAACTAAAATAAGTTAATAAAAAGTGTAAAATGCCAAAATAGTCCCTAAGTTTAGGCTATTTTTGCTACTTCAGTTAAAAAATGAAACGTTTTGCATCTGAGTCTCTAAGGTTTCATTTTTGTTGACATTTTCATCCAATTGGCAAACCGGGTTAGAATTTCTGTTAACTTCTCCCCTTTTTTATTGTTTTCCTCATTTAATTAAAATATAGTATGTCATAAAATGACGATTATACCCTTTA
>JARYGA010055048.1:0-60087 GCA_030545235.1 Helianthus tuberosus
GCAAATGTGTATCTTAACATGAGAAATTTCAGCTCGACTCTAACCAGGGGCTGCTACCCTTGGACCTTGCTCCCAGGGGCGCTACCCTGGACCCATTGGCGAAGCCACGCCCCCCCAATTTTCGCGAAACCGGGGGGGGGGGGGGCGGCAATGTATATACCTATACGAAAGTACTATTCATAACACTACGAATCGAAAAGTTCGGGGGGTCGGGCGCCTCCCCGGACATAGCTTATCCTGCACCCCTGCCTGGACCCACCATGTAACACCCTAACACGTTTAACCTTAAAAAGACGCAGCGGAATTTCAAGCTTTAAAATTTCTTTCATGATATACATCTTAACATTCTAAAAATTCATTTTAGAATATAAGAATATAACTTATCAGCACTAATTTACATATTTAAACATTTCCGTACAATCTGTCTTGTGACTCGGTCCTCGATCTCTATACCTTGATGCACCTCACGGCTTGTACTACCTGCGCTCACCACATAAAATTCATAACCTGCCCTCACACGAACCTACATACGTGCATACCTTCGTACATACTCACTTGCGTACATAAACGTACTACCTACATACCCACCTGCATACATACACTTAGACTTAAAAGACATACATACGCATATACCCACACACATACCTACATTTATATTTACAATCACCTATTGCAATACACCCGACTCATACTTGTCTACTCATATACGTGTTTATATATTCTCATATACTTGCTCACGCACTTATAATCTTACATACGATCGCACATTCCTGCTTACATACACTTCACATACGTGTATAGATACATACAAACATACATACATACATACCTATCTACATGTACGCTTGCCCTACTGGTCATTAATCATAAGTTAAATTAGTCATACGCAACTTGAAACGCGTTTAAACGAGTTCCCGAGCCAAAACGGAGCAAACGAACAACTTTCGCCCACCAGGGGGGGGGGGGGGGGCTAGCGTGACGCCAAGGGCCCTAGCGTCATGCTAGGCCCCTGTTTTCACAGAAACCCTGCAGCAGAATGCTGCATATTCCCAGCACGTCCGCGTTTCACGGAAACGGTCATAACTTCTTCGTTATTGGTCCGTTTTACCCGATTCTTTTTCCTACGCGTCCGTAATTTAATTCTCCATCTTATGGAGTTAAGATCCAACATTTGGATTACCGAAATTTATAACTTTTAAGCCTTCGGCTTATTACCCTTTTCCATGATTTCCGCCCGTTCATGCATTTACCCACATAACTTGTTTGTTTGACCTTAACTTCATATAACTAGATAATTTCAAGGTCATTTATCATAAAAATTCATTCCCGGATACCTTACATCTCATTCCACCCGTTTTACGCTCAAAAGCTTATTTTTGACCCGTTAAGGGTAATTGCGCATTAAATGGTTTATGACTAACAAACCATACTCCCCACTTTCATACTCGACCATAACATTACGCTAATCAAATAACTTGTTTCTAAAACTACTTTTAAGATCATTTGCCCAAAACACCCATCAAGGGCGTTTTGGTCAACTTTAATTCCATCATTTACGACGAAAGACTTCAGCATATATTTAACTTCAAACATCATGTTTAATTTAATTAAAACACTACATTACTTAAACAAACTAAGAAGTGATTACGGAAATCACTTACCTTATGCGTCCGTGCTCGTATCCGATTCCTCACCTTTTCTTGACCCGTTAGCCTTTTATGCTTGAGTCCGTCTTGACATGATTCCTATACCCTCTTTTCATCAAATTCACACTCTTATTTGCATATGCATTCATACATGATAACAATCGTATCAATCACATATTTCACACTTAACTTTCATTAATCATTTCTAACAAACATAACTCATATAATCATGTCCGTATACGTTTTAAACTCATGTAACTCATCATGTCATTACATTTAACACGGATTGCTACTACATGTACCATACGACTTCCCATCAACCTATATTTACGACAACGAGTCAAATCATGTTTCTTATACTTAGTTGACTTTCAAAAGTCAACTATTAACCATATGTAACTATCGACTTATCAACATATACCCGTAACATCATAATCGACTATACGGACGACACTATATACATTTTATCATTCACTTGATGTATGTACTACCTTTTAAGCATAACGTACAACTTATTCATGCATAAATCTTCTAAACTCTTACATAACCCATCAAAACCTACTACTAATCATCATAAATCATTCCCAAATAAACATCAATCATATCATCATCATTTTTCTCCTAATTCATCTAACAAGAATTCATCATACCCACATAATACATCAATCTTTTAACAAGAATTGGACATAGGTGATGAGTCTAGTCATCTTCATCACCATAACTAATGGGTTTATCATCTAAACATCAAATTAACCTAAACCATTCATAATCTATGTTCTATATCATGATACTAACACATACTCATACTCAATTTCATTCCGATTCACGGATTAAAACATAACCCACTTCATACAAGATCACCAATCTTAGTTTTGAGACATACCTTATGATCCCCTTGTGAAGGTGATCATTAATCCATGTTCATTCATGAATTTAAGCTTCGATTTATCCTTCAATTTGATCATATAAGGTTGAGCTAGGGTTTGGCTCAAATGGGAGCTCCTGATCGATCTAGAACACACACGAATGTGTGTTTGTGTGTGTGGTTATTTTCTTTTAATAACCCAACTTCCATCTTGTTCCACTTTAACCCCTCGGGTTTGCCTTTAAAACATAACCGACACTACCTTCATCATTTAATACTTTTGACCATACCCTTGACTAGGTTAAATTGCCTAGTTATTAATTTCATGACGTGTCACATAAGAACATACTATAATTATTAGCATTCAGATTTTGGGGCGTTACAAGTCTACCACCCTTAAACAAGGTTTCGTCCCCGAAACCTTTCTCACTTTCCTTGAACACACATTATCTTTCTTCTGGTCCATTCATACGACCCCTAGCCCATCCTAATGAGAATCTTCTGGCTCCAAGAACCCGTTCCGGAGTTCTTATTAGTGTCGCTTTCACTAATAACTCAAGTTCCTAACAGTCTTTATAGTTAATGATTCATTCATCATTCTAATACTCATATATCATATGCATTATATGTCTTTTATTTACTTGAAACCATTTCAACATCCCACTACTAACATTCCATTTTTATTATTCGCACATTCATAACGTTTTCATCGACTAAACGACCTTACTTCGAATTTGAAATCTATACATATTCATATATGCTTAACTTTAACATTAACCTTATTCTACATTTTCCACAGTTACGTATACCTTGCATACCTTTATTTTATCTTTACATCATTCCGTTCATTTCACATTACTATTGCTTCCACTTCATGCATTACTTAATTCACGTGTATAAATAGTTCATATCTCTCCAATCATGAGTTAAACATTTTACTAACCTCTTTTTCATCTCCCAAACCACGATCTGCAACTCAGATCGATCATCTTTTTCTCAAATACTAACCGTACAGGCCAGGTTTCATTCATCCGTGTAAGGAGCTTCCGCTCCTGCACATTCTTTCATCAATACAATTGGTTTCATCACATCAATAATTCTACATTATCCTCAACATCATCGGCGGTTAGCATATATCATTTAAACATTCATTAAACTAGGTGATTACCCACCTATACTCTTCTACAATTTCCTACGTACCTACTATAACGTACCACACATTCTATTTCTTACATGCACCCCTTTCATTCTATTAATCAATTCGCCAACTGACGTACACGCTCGTACTTCCTTCCATTCATGCTTACTTGCGAAAACCTTATTACATCGTCTCAATATTCCTTACCAAACTTACCATTCCCGCCCCTACTTAAATTATTGTTCGGGTCACAGCCCGTCATCAATCCGACTTCTAAGAGTCAATTACTCACATATCTTACATGTAACTTATACAAAACTTCGTCTATTATACTATCACTTTTTACTTTATACTTATTCTCTATGACCCGTTCGACTCAATCATGGTCACACTATCGACATCTTCTTAGGCGGATTAATTTCATCTTTTTATATTTTTGAATCCGTCTCACGGATTCGGACGCATCATTCATGCTTTTTCATTCATTGAATCCGCCTTACGGATTCAAACATTACATTCATGCCTTTTATCCTTGAACCCGCCTCGCGGATTTAAACATTACATTCATACCTTCCCTCCTTGAATCCATCTCACGGATTCAATCATTACATTCATACCTTTCCTCCTTGAATCCGTCTAGCGGATTCAAACATTCATTCTTACCTTTCATCCTTGAATCTGTCTCACGGATTCAAACATTTCATTCATACCTTTCATCCTTGAATCCGTCCCGCGGATTCAAACATTCATTCTTATCTTGTCGATCCGTACTTAATCACGGATTCAACATTCTTCATTCTTATCAGGCATGTTTTTTTCATTCTTACATAGTACTCTCAATTTCCCGAGAGTCTTACTTCCCATTTCACCCACACGCCCGCCTGCTACCCAACTCTACCGGACATACCTGTAACAATTTTCATGATCTCACGAACGTCATACGTTTCTCGTGTACTGGCCAGGTACACAATCCACATAGTAGTTTCGTGCCTTCATGTAATTGTCACCTTATGTCCGTAGACTTAGGTTTCGGCGCGTGTATCGCTTTCAATTCTTCCTTACTATAATATCATTATCCTTCATTTAAAATTTTCCTTTCCTTAATGAACTTTACCATTACCTACATCCACATATTAAATTCACGTACCTGGGCTCCTTTGCCTATTTGTCTTATTACCTCTTTGCCTGCCTTAGTATTCATCCTAGACTGCATTCACGGATCATCCTCTTCCAACACTTATGCTTACCTTGCACATACAAAACCGTCAGTTTCTTTATACGTATACATAAATACATACTTTCATCAACCTTTACCTTTGGATCTTGATCGAGTCTTAGATTGTACGGATTTCTTATATCAAGAGCACACAAGTTTGAGTTCAAGTACTTACCTTCTCGTACTTGATTCCCTCAAACCAGGGCTCTGATACAAACTTGTAACACCCTAACACGTTTAACCTTAAAAAGACGCAGCGGAATTTCAAGCTTTAAAATTTCTTTCATGATATACATCTTAACATTCTAAAAATTCATTTTAGAATATAAGAATATAACTTATCAGCACTAATTTACATATTTAAACATTTCCGTACAATCTGTCTTGTGACTCGGTCCTCGATCTCTATACATTGATGCACCTCACGGCTTGTACTACCTGCGCTCACCACATAAAATTCATAACATTAGTACGTATCAAAAACATATGAGATTTATTCACATTTATTCTTCATTCCATTAACTCTTTATATCCCGGCTTTCCTCTGATCATACAACCCGTAGTGAGACTCCATTGGTATTCCTGCGTCACACTTCATTCACCAGGTACGATATTATTATCGTTAGTTCTCAATTTCATTGATAACATGTGTACATACTTTCATACAAACTGATATATATACGCTTACGACCACAAATAGCAAATTACCTACATACGTACCTACATACAGGCGTAGGTACCTACATACGTGCATACCTAACTACATCCATTCCTACCTACATACTTACATTACATACATACATACATACATACAAACATACCTACATACATACATACTTATTACATGCCCTCACACGAACCTACATACGTGCATACCTTCGTACATACTCACTTGCGTACATAAACGTACTACCTACATACCCACCTGCATACATACACTTAGACTTAAAAGACATACATACGCATATACCCACACACATACCTACATTTATATTTACAATCACCTATTGCAATACACCCGACTCATACTTGTCTACTCATATACGTGTTTATATATTCTCATATACTTGCTCACGCACTTATAATCTTACATACGATCGCACATTCCTGCTTACATACACTTCACATACGTGTATAGATACATACAAACATACATACATACATACCTATCTACATGTACGCTTGCCCTACTGGTCATTAATCATAAGTTAAATTAGTCATACGCAACTTGAAACGCGTTTAAACGAGTTCCCGAGCCAAAACGGAGCAAACGAACAACTTTCGCCCACCAGGGGGGGGGGGGCTAGCGTGACGCCAAGGGCCCTAGCGTCATGCTAGGCCCCTGTTTTCACAGAAACCCTGCAGCAGAATGCTGCATATTCCCAGCACGTCCGCGTTTCACGGAAACGGTCATAACTTCTTCGTTATTGGTCCGTTTTACCCGATTCTTTTTCCTACGCGTCCGTAATTTAATTCTCCATCTTATGGAGTTAAGATCCAACATTTGGATTACCGAAATTTATAACTTTTAAGCCTTCGGCTTATTACCCTTTTCCATGATTTCCGCCCGTTCATGCATTTACCCACATAACTTGTTTGTTTGACCTTAACTTCATATAACTAGATAATTTCAAGGTCATTTATCATAAAAATTCATTCCCGGATACCTTACATCTCATTCCACCCGTTTTACGCTCAAAAGCTTATTTTTGACCCGTTAAGGGTAATTGCGCATTAAATGGTTTATGACTAACAAACCATACTCCCCACTTTCATACTCGACCATAACATTACGCTAATCAAATAACTTGTTTCTAAAACTACTTTTAAGATCATTTGCCCAAAACACCCATCAAGGGCGTTTTGGTCAACTTTAATTCCATCATTTACGACGAAAGACTTCAGCATATATTTAACTTCAAACATCATGTTTAATTTAATTAAAACACTACATTACTTAAACAAACTAAGAAGTGATTACGGAAATCACTTACCTTATGCGTCCGTGCTCGTATCCGATTCCTCACCTTTTCTTGACCCGTTAGCCTTTTATGCTTGAGTCCGTCTTGACATGATTCCTATACCCTCTTTTCATCAAATTCACACTCTTATTAGCATATGCATTCGTACATGATAACAATCGTATCAATCACATATTTCACACTTAACTTTCATTAATCATTTCTAACAAACATAACTCATATAATCATGTCCGTATACGTTTTAAACTCATGTAACTCATCATGTCATTACATTTAACACGGATTGCTACTACATGTACCATACGACTTCCCATCAACCTATATTTACGACAACGAGTCAAATCATGTTTCTTATACTTAGTTGACTTTCAAAAGTCAACTATTAACCATATGTAACTATCGACTTATCAACATATACCCGTAACATCATAATCGACTATACGGACGACACTATATACATTTTATCATTCACTTGATGTATGTACTACCTTTTAAGCATAACGTACAACTTATTCATGCATAAATCTTCTAAACTCTTACATAACCCATCAAAACCTACTACTAATCATCATAAATCATTCCCAAATAAACATCAATCATATCATCATCATTTTTCTCCTAATTCATCTAACAAGAATTCATCATACCCACATAATACATCAATCTTTTAACAAGAATTGGACATAGGTGATGAGTCTAGTCATCTTCATCACCATAACTAATGGGTTTATCATCTAAACATCAAATTAACCTAAACCATTCATAATCTATGTTCTATATCATGATACTAACACATACTCATACTCAATTTCATTCCGATTCACGGATTAAAACATAACCCACTTCATACAAGATCACCAATCTTAGTTTTGAGACATACCTTATGATCCCCTTGTGAAGGTGATCATTAATCCATGTTCATTCATGAATTTGAGCTTCGATTTATCCTTCAATTTGATCATATAAGGTTGAGCTAGGGTTTGGCTCAAATGGGAGCTCCTAATCGATCTAGAACACACACGAATGTGTGTTTGTGTGTGTGGTTATTTTCTTTTAATAACCCAACTTCCATCTTGTTCCACTTTAATCCCTCGGGTTTGCCTTTAAAACATAACCGACACTGCCTTCATCATTTAATACTTTTGACCATACCCTTGACTAGGTTAAATTGCCTAGTTATTAATTTCATGACATGTCACATAAGAACATACTATAATTATTAACATTCAGATTTTGGGGCGTTACACACCAGGGGACGTTGCCCCTTAGAACCCCCATTGATTGGGGGTTCTGCACGAATACTTAGAAGTATATCAAGCTTAATTAAGTATGCACTCCACCACATTCTAACTTAACTTGCTTATATGTATTATAATTCACTTTAGTAAAAAATATCTTACATTTTGCACCTAAAGAAAAATTCTTGACCGAGGTTATAGTTCTTTCTCTATAAAAAGATAATTTATTTTTTACAAAGAAAACTTCTATGAATTTCAGAGCTCATAGGTAGCCATAAAAGAAATAAATAAATAAATAAAACAATTTAATTTAATATATTTTTAATTCTGTATCGTTGTCTGTGGTGAGACTCGAACCTAACCTCTCAGAAAGAACCATCATTTTACACACCTGGATGCCGCGTAATCAAAGTGTGAGTTAGCAAACCCATAACACAACCACGCCAAAATATACTCTAATAAAAACAACAAAATATATGCATTAGATTAAAACCCCAATGAGAAGTAACAGAGTGGTGTTGAAGTTGGCTGCCATGTTTGTAGCAGTAACCAACCAAAACTAAAAGTCAGTCATCAATCTCAAACAAGTCTTCTTATGAATTAGAGAAAAACCCTCAAAATATTGAAGAATTTTCACTTATTATGTTTATAAATTAAAGAATCAAACAACAGCTTCACTTCTTCGATCTTCCTTCGAAGCCTTTGCATCAACCAGATCTTTATTATCACATGTTTCTTGATCACTGATTTCTACTTCACTCGAATTCGAGCTTGATAAACTCGAATCCTTACTCTTACCCCATATGATTAGGTACAAACCGACTACAATGATAAATGCTCCGAGAACTCTGAAAGAATATGAGGAAAATCATTAAGTTACATGTTTAAATATTATCATAGCTAAACATAAGTTGTACAGGTAGTAGTTATACATGTATACCTTCCTAAAACTAATTTTTCCGCGAGTGCGAACGAGCTCACGATTGCAACGATCACCATCCCGAGAGGGTTGAAGGCGGTCACGAAAAAGGGTCCTTTTTCCTTCATAACTAGCCCTGAAACGTAGTAGCTAGCCCCGGATCGAACGATTCCCTGTTCATAAAGATAAAAGTATTCATAAGTCGTAAGGATTAATTTCATATATACCCTTTAAATAAATATTAGAAAGAAGAACAAAGGTGAAAGGTTTATTACGCTATAAAGTGTAGCCACAATTTCAGTCTCGGTTTGCATAGACCAGATGCCAGATTTAGCCTTCTCGATGATCAAAGTAACGATGGTTCCTTGTAAAGCACCCATCGTACATATAAGGGTTGTGAGGGATAATTGAGCCGGGTATTCCTTGAGAGTCATAGCCTGAAAATAAAAAAAAAATAAAAAACGATATTATTATTTACAATTTGCCACTGGAAAAACTGTCGCTAATCTATCGTGAGGTGTTTCTTCTAAGGGACGGAAATCAGTTTGAATAGATACTAGCGACAAAGAAAACGTGTCTATGAAACTATTATGACGAACTTTTTGTCAGTATCCATTGCAAATATGACAATAGACTATTTCAGTCACAAGCCCGTCACAGATTAGCGACAGAAGTTGTCGGTCGTTACTATCCTATTATGTAGTATTGTAAAGAAGATGGTGTCTATCGCAAATATGACGATACACTGTTTCAGTCACAAGCCCGGACAAATTAGCGACGGAAATTGTACTATTCTGTTATGTAGTATTGTAAATAAGATGGTGTTTCATACATAAGTCATTTAAGTTTTTTTTCTTTTTTAAAAACAGTTAACATCTAAGTTTAGACTTTTGATATAAAATCACAAATCTAGTGGTTTAAACCGTGTAAGCATACAATAAAAAAACAGTATTTGATTTCTTCTTGTGTAATAGAGAACTACTTTTAGCATTTATAGTAACTTTTTTTAATGATGTGACAAAATTGTTATACAACGTGTAAAGCATTCGAAAAAAACACTTCTAAATGAGAAGATTCCGTAAGAAATCCATTGGTAAAGTGGTTATAACGGATGAGTTCCATTAGTGAGAATAGAATGGGTAATTTGACACGGAATTATCCTGATGTGGTGAATTTCGCCAATAACTATTTGGAAGATTTGTTGGTCGTTCAAAAAAAAGAAATTGACACGAATCACCGATAACTTTTTAGCAAGAATTTTACCCACGGATGTGAAAAAAGATAAAAATATAAATATATTTTTTACCGACTGGATATTAACATGTATTTTTTTCTTTTTTATATAATTTCAAAGGTTTCATCGATAATATTTCGTCGATGACACTTTTTTTTAGTGGAGATTAAAAGTAACGGAAAATCAAATAAACCAATACATACATAGAAAGTAATAATCTACCTGAAGAATGTAAAAGCTAGCCCAACAAAAGCAACCAGCAGTTATCATGATGGCACCCTTGATATGTTGGTCTTGAGAGACCACAGGGTTGGAGGCTAGAGCATGGTGCACCTCGCTGCCCTCCTTGGTCCATGGCAATGGAACCGGTGGTCCATTAACAAGTGTCATAACCATGGCTCCACCAACAGTCACAAGGGTTCCTAAGATCTTCCCTTGACTATGCAATTTTTTTACATTCACCTTCTCAAGCCTACAAAACACATAAAAACACACTCAAGCGCGCTGCTTATGATCAAACTATACAACGTACAACAAAGCCGAATATTACCTAAAGATCCATGCCATGACAAAAGTTAATGCGGGTAAAACATTGCACATTGCGATGGCAAAGGTTGCGGTTGTGTACTTCATCCCGGTGTAGTATAGTATTTGGTCCAAAACCGGCCTGGTGTTAGAAAATAACGTTAGAAATAACACATTAAACACATGTTGACTTTTTCATCAAGTCAAATGTGTTAGTGGACTTTGTTACGTACTCTATTAGTGCCAACAACATTATCTTCCAAAACACCGAAAATGTCATTCTAGTACGTATTTTCCTGTAACATAAAGCCAAGATTAGTTATTTAACTACATACATACATAAACATATAAATTTAAAAAAAAATTATATATATTATACCTTTCAAAATATAGTGCAAAAGGACCGAAAGCAACGGCTGCAGCAACGTTACGATAAACAGAAAAAGTGTATGGATTTAACCCCTCGTTTAAAGCAGACTTTACTAAAATGTTGTTAATAGCGTATCCAAGTTGTAGAAAAAGAACCCCTATATACGGCCTTCCTCGCCTACAGAAACACCAAAACCAACCCGGCGACATCTCCATTGTGTCGACTTCCTTTGATTGGTTTCGATTTTCTCTCCCTCGAAAACACTTCAATTTATCAGAATGAGTGTTTGGGGAGATTGTTGTGGGAATGTTTGAAGGGTTGTAATGGGATTTATATATGAGGTTGTGAAACAAGGACTAAATTGACATTTTGATATGCCCTCCATTAATGGTGTTACAAGCCAAAATCATGTCTTATAAAGTTTAGGTACGTGAATGTTTTGCATGTGTAATCCACTAACTATCTTTTTTTTCCTTTGGTGTTACGAAATAAAAGACATTTTTTATTTTCTTTTTCATTAACGTACTTACATAAACAATTGTGTGGGGTTGGTAGTGGCATGTTGTTGGCTTAGAAAAGCCTGAATATGCTCATTTGCAATGTATAGGTAATGTTTTCGTTCAGTCCTCAACCTATGTCCAAATATTTGATTTTCATGTGTTGGATCAAACTTTAACTTATGGTGAAAAAAAAAACACTTAAATGTTCTTATGCAGAAAAAAAAAAAAAACAATTGAATTAAAGTTTTAAACCCGCAAGTAATACTTTAAAGTATGCAGAAAAAAAAAAACAATAGAATTAAAGTTTTAAACCCACAAGTAATACTTAAAAGAATTAAACTTCTTTTATCGTCCATTGGCCCAAATTACATAAACCGTAATATAATGTTTACACTATGAGTCTATGTAAGGATCAAACACAAATGAGTTTTAAATAAAAAATGGTCTTAACATAAGAAATGATGGATGGATTTTTTTTAATTTTTTTCTCATCTAATTAAGCATGGTGTTTAGTTGCAAAATATAAAAAAAAAAATATTTACTCTAGTTATGTGTAATTATAATTACCCTAGTGTTGCCCTAGAGTAATTATAATTATGTGTAATTACCCTAGGATAATTATAATTACTCTACTAGTGTTATTTACACAATTTTTATTTTTTTAAGATTTTAATATTAAATTACGTGCTTAATAAATAGGAAAAAAAAAAGAAAGTTTCTCACCTTCACTTTTTACCTTGCCAATTTGTATTTTAATGGCCATTTGAACCAAAACCTAACTCATGAATCTATATTAAGGACTGTTAGTATTTCAAGTGTAGCCCGTATAAATTCTATCTCAATTATATTTGACTTTAGAATTAAAATCTCCATTCTGTATCACACGATTTTCACACTCTTTTATATCTTTAACATTTCCTGAATTCTCTAGATTTATTGTTACTAGAATGATTACCATCAACGTCGTTACCTTTTAATCCACCCAATAAGCATTTTATTCAACATCACAATAATCTTAAGTACCAACACCCTTCAACTCGGAACTTCAGAAGCAACAAGTTTTCAGCAAAAACATTTCAACATAATTCTTTAGCGGATTTATCATTCCAACTTCATGCCTTCTGTGCATTACCAGTAGCGAATACAGAAAACTTTAGTAGAGGGCACAATATAGATTGGCTAAAATGTAATAGAGAGAAAGGCAAATTGGAAATAAATAATCTCATCTAACTTAATTTGACTAATAATAATCTCAAGTCAGTTACTAGCCGATAATAATACGAACTGGTCAATTTTTTTGGTAAAATTGTCTGCCGTTAAAATAGCTTAATGAAGTTAAATTTTTTTTTTCCGACTAACAAACCGATGTTCTAGAGCTTTTGATCAGAACGAGGATACGAGTCGACTGATGTAAACTTACCTCGAAATTGTGCTCGAAATGGCTTGATTTTTGTTAATTGGAAGTTTAAACACCCGAATTGAAACACCGTTTTCGTGGGTTGGGGCAGTATTTCGAGGTAAGTTTTACATCAATCAACTCGTATCCTCGTTCTAATCAAAAGCCCTAAAACATTGGTTTGTAATTCGTAAAAAAAAAACTTAACTCCGTTAAGCTATTTTAACGACGAACTATTTTACAAAAAAAAAAAAAATTGATCAGTTCGAATTATTACCGGTCAGTAACTGACTTTGGATTATTATCAGCCAAACTAAGTTAGGTGGGACTATTTATTTCCAATTCGCCTAGAAAGAAATGATGATAAAATATATATAGGGTGGGGTTCGACTACAAAGTCTAAATCTCCTAAAAAGTGTATAAAGTCATAAAACACCATAATTTCGGCCTTAAAACACACCCAAAATCCATAAATAACAAAGTGAAGATTACTAAAACACTATAGTCAAACACTAGCAGTCTATAAAAAAACTCCAAACATAACATGATAATCAACATAAAACACATAATGTTAGTTACTGGATAATCAAAGTTTTATCATCCAAAACACAAAACAAAACCCATAGATATGATGTTTTAGTAATATTTATTATACTATTTATGGGTTTTGTGTGTGTTTTATGACTTTTTACATTTTTTAGGAATTTTAGATTTTGTTAGCTTCGGGTAAAATGAAAAGTCCTACGAGTTGTGAGAACTTAGAGAGTGATGTGCGTTAGGTGTGATAGGTTTTTAATGTATATTTTAACCCCTTTTACACTTTTTAGCCAAGTTTAAAATTTATAAAACACGATATTTACAAACACTAAACACACATATGGGCAAGTGCACCCATCGTGAGCGTAGTATAGTGTTGGAAAGATACCGAGGTCGTCCAAGGACACAAGAGCTTTTAGTACCGGTTTATCCTTAACGTCTAATCAAATCATAAGTTAGAAAATGGTTTTTAAACAAGAAAAATAAAACTAACTAAAATGCTGAAAAATAAAATAAAACAAAAACAGATAGACAAGATGAATCACTTGGATCCGACTCGTGTGTAGTGTAACCTTTGATTATTTCCGCACTTTTGCACTTTTTAAGAGATTATCTTAGTTATTGTAGTATGCCCCTCTTTTGAAGGTGACGTTACCCTCAACCCAGTAGTTTGAGTTAGCAAGGATACAATCCTAAAGGGTTGGATTATTGAAAGATAATTAATTAAGTTATTAATGCATATTATGGTAGGCCCCTCTTTTGAAGGTGACGTTACCCTCGGCTAAGTAGTCTGAGTCAGCAGGGATACAGTCCTAAGTAGTCGGGTTAAAGTATTAATAGTAGCTTACAAATGAGGGGATCAAAGAGTTTGGACCCCCGCCATCCAATACCGGTGGGTATTGAAGGAGATCCTACTAAATTTGACCCAGGTCCTTGCAGGATCTATACACTGAATAAGGCAAGACTCTTACCAAACCGTTCCCTTAACCCCCCACCAGGTAGCCAACATATCTCCATATAGACCGTGGAGATATGAATGGTGAAAATCTTTTATATTATATAGACAGTAAAATAATGCCAAGACACCACGGATAAACGATAAGGAAGAATCACCTTCAACATAAGAAACTAGTTATTAAAGTCATTAATACATAACCAAATAAAAAGTGTGAAAAGATTAAAAATAAAAAGTATTACACTAGACACTTGTCTTCACCAAGTGATGTAAGAGACTTAGGCAAACATGGCCTTTGATTGTCAAGAACTCTTACGATCAATCTTGGATCCCGAGACGACTCACACACTCTATGATGGATAATGGATAATGGTGGTGGATGATGGTGGTGGGTGATGTAACAACTCTCATCAAAAGTTCTATTTATTATATTATTTTATCCAATAGAAAACCCTAATTGAGACACCCAAGTGATTCTACCCAAACCCTAAAATTTTCAGAATTAGCAGAATCAGGATTAGGGCCCCTAAAACTCAGGGGGGGGGGGGGGGGTAAAACCCTAGTTACGATTATCCACATAACTATCTGTCAAATTCGAATTTTTCGAAACTGTCAAGTCAGCAAGGCTAGTTGAGAAGGTGGCTACTCTATGAACATAGGTGACCCCTCGCGCCACGCGACGCCCAAGGGGTACCCCTCGCGTCACGCGAGGGGGGTCAAAATCTGGCTATAAATAGAAGGCCTTGGGACTTGATTTCTGGAATTAAAACGACGTAAAATCTCATTACGTACACTAAGTTATAGCAGAAATAGTCCTATAACACACACGATTCACGAAGTGCTGCCACAAAACAGGGTAATAACTCGATCGCTGCTACGATTCAATGTCCGATTGATCAAAATATCCAATGGATGTTTAAGTGCTGCCCACATTAGGGTTATGCTTTGTCATTCGTCGTTAATTCGATAGATGTTTAAGTATCGCACTTTGTCATTCGTTGTGAGGGTTTGATCTCGTGAGTTATCGTAATTGCTGTATTGATTACTAACCCAGTTTTGTGTGCATTGTTATTTAAATTAGGTTAACAAGGCTAATCTGTAGACTAGACTCTGTCCGTGTTAAATCTGCAATGTGAGTCATTCTCTTTTTATCAAATTACTTTCAAAAACATGTTATTGTCAAAGGTTATAATTACAGTGATTAAGTTTATGTAATCACCAAATTACAGCCGGTATGTGGAGTTTTGTATACATTACTTGATAATCTTCACCATTGGGGCAGCCAAGGGGTGATATGACCATAGTCACAGACACCATTGGACGAATGGGCCAATGGGTCGAGTGACAAAATACTGTGGGTAATTGGTTGATATCTGAAACATTGTAATCTCTTTTAATACTGTAAATTATAACAAATGTGTCATTTTAATAAATAGAATGATTCACCAGTATTTCCCGCTGATAAAACCTTTTTCAAACATGTTTCAGGTGATCTGTTGTGATTCAGGAAAGGTGCTATGGAGCACTGCAAGCTTAAGAAAGTGGCTCATTATAAAATAAAGAAATATGTTTTGTAAAATAAAGATTTCTCTGTGAAATCATATGATTGTAAATTACCGGGGTTTTATCCCGAATTGTGAAATAAAATAATCGGGAAAATTTTAGCTTTAAAAAGATCCTGATGATAAACTTCCGTTGTTAAACTCAATTAAATAAATACCACGGGATTTCTGTCCCGCGGCTCCTGAAACGGGTCAAACCGGGTCGGGGGCCGTGACAGAAAAAGGTGGTATCAGAGCCACTGAGTTAAGCTAATTAAGTATTTATAAATACTTAATTTTTCCTGATTACCATGATGTGATTATGTGTTTTATTAACTGACTATTTGTTAGTTACAGTATGGGTAAGCAAAAGCTTTCAAACATCTATCTTAAATTAGATAGGTCATCAAATGAAAAGGGAAGTTCATCCCAAACTCCTGAAGAAGGAATATTTGTTCGAAAAGGCCAATACGAAGAACCACTTTCTCCTGATAAAAGAAGTTTGATTATTAGGAAAAGTCAGGAGAAATTAAGGAAATCCCGAGAAAAGAAAGTTAAAAAGGAAACCCAGGAATTAACCAGTAAATCACCTTGGGAAGACAAGTTAGACGAAAAATGGGCAGATCTTTATATGTTAGCTACAGTAGCAGTAAATGCAGATCTTTAAATAATATGTTTCAGTTTTAGTAAACCATATCACCTACAAGCTAGAAAATCCATCCAGTAAATAAATAAATTTACAGTAAAACATAAGTGTGTTTTAAATTTCAGTTGTTTTGTAGTATGCAATAATATGTGAAGGTTATTCTTGAAAGTTGTTATAAAATTTTAACTTATTATTTTTACATATATGTTAAACAGCATGAATGAGTTATCTGGAGCCCTAGAAAATCTCAACCTCTACCCTGTAAACATAGAAGTTTCTAAAGAATTTACTGGGTACTTTCCTGATGTGGAACAACCTATAGAATTCAACGCTCCACCTTTGGAAAAGCCAAAGCCTAAAAAGAGAAGAAGATTGGTAGGATGGAGGCGTGTGCGTAGAAAGAAACCCGCCCCTAGAAAGAATTCTAAAATAAACAATCCGTTAGAAAAAGGAAAAGAAATTGAAATGGGGGAAAGTTCTAGACAGTATGAATTGGAGATGGAAGCCGGGGAAGAGTCTAGGAAAATGGAAGTACAGTTTGATGAGTATTCTAAGCAAATAGAAATGGAGACTGGAGGAGGTTCTAGACAAACCCAATTAGAAATTGGAGAAAGCTCTAAACAAACCCAGGAAATGACATTACAGGAAGAACTAGATTTTATATTAGCAAGTTGTGATACTGTTCAGCCTGTCAATACAAATGTTTTTACTCGTCCTATCGAAAATCAACTCCCTATAAATTTGGAACCAGCAATCCCAGAACCAATAATCCACACCCAACCTTTAGGAATGGACGAGTGGTGGACCAATGATTGGCAATTCCAAAACATTATCAACAGTCCTTATTCCTTTCTTCCTCAGTTTGATCCAGAACCTCTACCAAATCCACCGATGAGTACTGAGAATATGGCTGAACTTCGCCATTTTGGTGAAGAGTTAATGGATGCTGGAAATAGGATCCGAGAGATAGGAGGACAGATTTCATGGAAATATGATGAGAGGGAACACCGTTATTAAAGATGCAAGTGACGAGAGAGAAGTGGGTAGTGAGTATGTGTTTGTATAATAGTAATATTAATGAAAATCAGTATGTGTAAAATAAACAATAAAACGGTTGTATATAGAAGCATGATATAAATAAAGTTTTAGAAAATTTACAAATTTTGTTTGTATAATTGTTTACGTGATTACGTGCAATTAATTGTGACATTGGATTATTTCTTATTTTATACTAATTATTTATTTATAAATTAATTATCAGATGGCAAACATTGGTAATGAACCAGTAAATGAAGTAAATCAATCTGAGCAAATTCAGGAGGAACAATTGTTAAATAGGCAAGATATAGAGGATATCGTTGCCCAAGGAATAGCCAATGCTATTCCAGCAATCGTTGCTGCTGTTCAGAAACCTGTTAAACCTCAATCAATCATTCCTAGTAAACGTACCCAAAGCGACAACTTTAGTAATAGTATAAACGGAGGCGGAAATCATGTTAATAACAATAATGATCTGCAAGCCCCAATTTTCAAGAAAATGAAGCTGCAACGCCTGGTTGCACTTACAAAGAATTCCTTGCCTGTAAACCAGCTGAGTTTGCAGGTAACGAAGGGGCTATTGCAGCACTGCGTTGGTTAGAGAAAACTGAGGCAGTGATTACCATAAGTAAATGTGCTGAGGAAGATCAAGTTATGTATGCGTCAAATCGTTTTAAAGAAGGGGCGCTAGAATGGTGGAACACTGTGTTACAAGCTAAAAGAAGGATTGAAGCATATGCCATGAAATGGGAAGAATTTAAGAATCTTGTAGAAAGAAAATTTTGTCCTGAGTATGAAAAAGATCAAATGGCAAATAAGTTTCTAAACCACCGGATGGTGAATGTGGATTGTCGAGGATATACTTCAACATTCTTAGAATATGCTAGAGTGGTACCAACGCTGGCTTCACCAGAACCGGTACTCATTTCTCGCTATGTTTGGGGATTAATTAGTGAAATCCGTAATATCGTTAAAGCTGCGAGACCTCGCACTATTGACGATGCGGTCGAATTAGCTAATACCCTCACTGACGAACTAGTACGCACAAGAGATGAAAATAGGAAAAAGGAACTGGCTCAGAAAATTACCCAAGGATTCCGTACGGGTAATAATAGCAACTTCAAGAGAAGAGGAACAGGGCAATCCTCAAATTCACCTTTCTGCAGGAATTGCAAAAGGAAACATTATGGAAGATGTAATGTAACCTGTAACCTTTGCAAAGCTGTAGGACATCGTGAAGAAAACTGCAGAAAGAAAACCATAATCTACTTTAACTGTGGGGAAGCAGGGCATTTTAAAACAGAATGTCCTAAATTGGCCAAACTAGCAGACAACAAAACCAAGGCAACCGACGGAGCTATTAAGAAGAATGTCAGAGCATTCCAGCTGACTACTCAAGAAGCGGAACTCATTCCAGATGTGATAGCTGGTACGTTCCTAGTTCACAACGTATACGCAAAAGTATTATTTGACTCTGGTGCAAACCAAAGTTTTATCAATACTTTATTCTGCCAAGCTCTTAAGTTACCTTTAACCAACATTAGACAGATTTTTACAGTCGAAACTGCAGATGGGAATTCAGTTAAAATAGAGCAGGTATTGTAAAAAGTAGAAATAGAACTTTTAGGTCATAAATTCTCTGCAAACCTGTTACCTATGAAATTAGCTGAATTCGATGTTGTGTTAGGAATGGATTGGTTAGTAGCCAACCATGCTCGAATCCTTTGTGACCAGAACTCTATAGAAATTCAGGCACCTACTGGAGAAGTAATCATAATTACAGGAGATAAACCGCGTAAACCCATGAAGTTCATATCAGTAATGAAAGTTGCTAGTTATGAACGAAAACAATGAATAGTATATATGATTTCAGTAATCATTAATACTAAGGGTAAAGAACTTAAGGAAATTCCTGTAGTCTCAGAATACTCAGATATATTCCCAGAAGAGTTACCAGGATTACCACCAGATAGGGAGGTAGAATTTAGGATTCATCTAATTCCTGGAACTACACCGATAGCCAAAGCACCTTATCGGTTAGCTCCTACCGAAATGTTAGAACTGAAAACGCAATTAGATGAATTACTAAGTAAAGGTTTCATACAACCTAGTTCATCCCCGTGGGGAGCACCAGTGTTGTTTGTAAAGAAGAAGGATGGTTCGATGAGAATGTGTATTGATTATAGAGAACTGAATAAGGTTACAATTAAGAATCGATACCCATTACCTAGGATTGATGATCTATTCGATCAACTTTAGGGAGCTAGATATTTTTCTAAGATTGACTTACTTTCCGGGTATCATCAATTGAAAGTACAAGAGGAAGACATACCTAAAACTGCTTTCAAAACTAGGTATGGTCATTACGAGTTTACAGTCATGCCCTTTGGGTTAACGAATGCTCCTGCTGCATTCATGGACATGATGAATAGAATCTGTAAACCGTATTTGGATAAATTTGTAATTGTTTTTATAGACGATATACTTATTTATTCCAAAAGTCAGGACGAACATTGTGAGCACTTACATGCACTCTTAACTTTGTTAAGAAAAGAAAAGCTTTATGCCAAATTCTCGAAGTGTGAATTTTGGCTAAAGGAAGTGCAATTTTTAGGACACTTGGTGAATCATGAAGGTATTCATGTAGATCCTGCTAAGATAGAGGCAATTACCAATTGGAAGGTTCCGCAAACCGCAATGGAAATTAGAAGTTTTATAGGTTTAGCTGGATATTATAGAAGGTTTATTAAGGATTTTTCCAAAATAGTTGTACCATTAACTAAGCTAACCTGTAAAGCCGTTAAGTTTGAATGGGGACCTAAACAAGAAGAAGCCTTTAGGATCTTGAAACAGAAATTAACCAATGCTCCAATCTTAGCCTTACTAGAAGGAAATGAAGACTTTGAAGTATATTGTGATGCTTCAAAATTAGGATTAGGATGTGTGCTAATGCAACGCAAGAAAGTAATTGCGTATGCTTCAAGGCAATTGAAAAAGCACGAAGAAAATTATACGACTCATGATTTAGAATTAGGAGCCGTAATTTTTGCCCTTAAGATTTGGAGGCATTATCTGTACGGAAGTAAATTTACTGTCTATACAGATCATAAAAGTTTAAGATATATATTTGGGCAAAAAGAGTTAAACATGAGGCAAAGAAGATGGATGGAAATCCTAAGTGATTACGACTGTGATATTCAGTATCATGAAGGAAAGGGAAATATAGTTGCAGATGCCTTAAGTCGTAAGTATCATGAAAAACAACGAAGAGTTCGTGCTCTCAGATTAAATTTACAGTTAGATTTAATGGAACAAATAAAGAATGTTCAGGAAACAGCAATCAAGGAAGATGCTGAAGGAATGAAAGGAAGAATAAAAGAGTTAGAACAAGGAACTGATGGAATTTGGAGATTCCATAAGAAAAGGATTTAGGTACCGAAGCAGGGAGAATTAAGAAATAAGATCTTAGAGGAAGCTCATAAATCTAGGTATACCATACACCCTGGAAACAATAAGATGTACCAAGATTTAAGAAAGAATTTTTGGTGGATAGGCATGAAGAAGGACATAGCTAGATATGTTTCTAAGTGTCTTACTTGTTCACAAGTTAAGGCAGAACACCAGAAACCTTCAGGTCTACTACAACAACTAGAAATGCCTGTATGGAAATGGGAACTCATAACAATGGATTTTGTTACTAAGTTACCCAAAACCAGAAAAGGTAATGATGCGATTTGGGTAATTGTGGATCGATTAACCAAATCTGCTCACTTTCTACCAATGAAAGAAACCTTTAGCATGGAAAGGCTGGCAAAGTTGTATGTAGATGAAGTCGTATCTCTACATGGAGTTCCACTCTCCATTGTATCAGATAGGGATAGTCGTTTCACTTCTCATTTTTGGACAAGTTTCCAAAAAGCAATGGGAACTCCACTAAACTTAAGCACTGCATATCATCCACAAACAGACGGGCAAAGTGAAAGGGCAATCCAAACTCTAGAAGACATGCTCCGAGCATGTGTAATAGATTTTGGTGGAAACTGGGATGATCACTTACCATTAATTGAATTCTCCTATAACAATAGTTATCATTCAAGCATTGAAACTGCCCCATTTGAGGCACTGTATGGAAGAAAGTGCAGAACTCCAGTTTGTTGGGCAGAAATAGGAGAAAGTCAATTATCAGGTCCAGAGATTGTGCAAGAGACGACTGATAAGATCACACAAATCAAAGAAAGACGGCTCGAGATCGTCAGAAGAGTTATGCCGATAATCGATGCAAGCCACTGGAATTTCAAGTCGGAGATAAAGTACTTTTGAAAGTTTCTCCTTGGAAAGGAGTAGTTCGATTCGGTAAGAAAGGAAAGCTAAGTCCCAGATACGTAGGACTATTTTCAGTGATCCAACGTATAGGACCAGTTGCTTATCGTTTACAACTACCAGAAGAGTTATCTGGAGTACATGATGTATTTCATGTATCTAATCTCAAGAAATGTCTAGCAGACGAATCTCTGGTAGTACCTCTTCAAGACATAGAGGTAAACGAAAAGTTAAAATTTATTGAGAAACCTCTTCAGATAGAAGATAGAAAAGTGAAGTTTCTCAAGCACAAACGACTAGTGCTAGTTAAAGTAAAGTGGGATTCAAAGAGAGGACCCGAATACACTTGGGAACTGGAATCAGAAATGAAGAGAAAGTATCCTCACCTATTCCAGTAAATCTCGAGGACGAGATTTTTATTAAGGTGGGGAGAATGTAACAACTCTCATCAAAAGTTCTATTTATTATATTATTTTATCCAATAGGAAACCCTAATTGAGACACCCAAGTGATTCTACACAAACCCTAAAATTTTCATAATTAGCAGAATCAGGATCAGGGCCCCTAAAACTCTGGGGGGGGGGGGGGTAAAACCCTAGTTACGATTATCCACATAACTATCTGTCAAATTCGAATTTTTCGAAACTGTCAAGTCAGCAAGGCTAGTTGAGAAGGTGGCTACTCTATGAACATAGGTGACCCCTCGCGCCACGCGACGCCCAAGGGGTACCCCTCGCGTCACGCGAGGGGGGTCAAAATCTGGCTATAAATAGAAGGCCTTGGGACTTGATTTCTGGAATTAAAACGACGTAAAATCTCATTACGTACACTAAGTTATAGCAGAAACAGTCCTATAACACACACGATTCATGAAGAGCTGCCACAAAACAGGGTAATAACTCGATCGCTGCTACGATTCAATGTCCGATTGATCAAACTATCCAATGGATGTTTAAGTGCTGCCCACATTAGGGTTATGCTTTGTCATTCGTTGTTAATTCGATGGATGTTTAAGTATCGCACTTTGTCATTCGTTGTGAGGGTTTGATCTCGTGAGTTATCGTAATTGATGTATTGATTACTAACCCAGTTTTGTGTGCATTGTTATTTAAATTAGGTTAACAAGGCTAATCTGTAGACTAGACTCTGTCCGTGTTAAATCTGCAATGTGAGTCATTCTATTTTTATCAAATTACTTTCAAAAACATGTTATTGTCAAAGGTTATAATTACAGTGATTAAGTTTATGTAATCACCAAATTACAGCCGGTATGTGGGGTTTTGTACACATTACTTGATAATCTTCACCATTGGGGCAGCCAAGGGGTGATATGACCATAGTTACAGACACCATTGGACGAATGGGCCAATGGGTCGAGTGACAAAATACTGTGGGTAATTGGTTGATATCTGAAACATTGTAATCTCTCTTAATACTGTAAATTATAACAAATGTGTCATTTTAATAAATAGAATGATTCACCAGTATTTCCCGCTGACAAAACCTTTTTCAAACATGTTTCAGGTGATATGTTGTGATTCAGGAAAGGTGCTATGGAGCACTGCAAGCTTAAGAAAGTGGCTCATTATAAAATAAAGAAATATGTTTTGTAAAATAAAGATTTCTCTGTGAAATCATATGATTGTAAATTACCGGGGTTTTATCCCGAATTGTGAAATAAAATAATCGGGAAAATTTTAGCTTTAAAAATATCCTGATGATAAACTTCCGCTGTTAAACTCAATTAAATAAATACCACGGGATTTCTGTCCCGCGACTCCTGAAACGGGTCAAACCGGGTCGGGGGCCGTGTCCATTGGGCATGACCCTGTGTCCACCCTCCTTCTCTTTCTTCATTAATTGCAGCTTGTCTGCATTAGTTGACCACGCCCCCGTGTCAGCTGGGCACGACACCGTGTGCAGAAGCTTATCTGTACTATCAAGATTTCCTCAGATTCTGCGAATCTTAGAGTTGACCACGGCCCCGTGTCCGGTGGGCACGCCCCCGTGGTGGGTGATAGAAACTTCTACAGCTTTGTCTTTTCTGCAGACACTTGGGCACGCCCCCGTGTTCACTGAGCACGGGGTGTGTTCAACCTTCTGTTCTCTTGTTTTTGCTTGTGGAGATGCTGTCGGGGGGTCGGGCATGCGACGTTTCATCCTTTTCTTGTATTTATGTTAGATTTAGCTGCCTTTTTTTGCTTCTTTTGTTTATTTGAGCTCATATAATCCTGAAAATACAAAAGGAAGACAAAAACACACTTTTTCCAACATTAGTACTAAAAAAGGGTTAGTTTTACGCCACATTTGATGTAATTTATATGTTGCATTTTGTGCACATCAAATACCCCCACATTGAATCTTTGTTTGTCCTCAAGCAAAACTTTTTATAATGTGGCTTTACACTCCCAAATGGAATGGGTAGAAGAGAAGGTTTTTAGGCTTGTCATAGAGTGTCGGGATTTCCAAGATTCTTTATTAAGTTTTATTTTTATTTATTTACAATCATATTCATCATGATTTATTTAAAACATTACATAAGATAAATTACTTATTAGGGCATAACATGCCTTTTTAAAATTCCACTTATATACAAGTTCACATACCTCACGGGGATCACTCAACACTCGGCCGAAGATGTATTTTAGTGAATCACTCGAGAGCGGCATGGAACTTACTCCTACCATAGGCTTGCCAAGCAATCAATCATCCTCCCTTTTAACTATATACCTTTGTAAATATCAAGAGGACTTTTGGGTGAAGGGTTAGGCTTGGGTTAAAGGTAGGTGGTTGGGTTAGTGGTTAGTAAAAGGGCGAAAGACGTAAAAAACGTCGGTTTTCGTAAGACTTTTTATTTTGAAATATTTATTTTGATGAAGCCATTATTCAAACAAAGTTATTTTTGATGAACTTGTTTGTTTATTTCTCTTTTGCTTCATCATCATTTTTTTTTTTTGAAAAGTCATACGAAAGACCGAGCTTGTTACTAAAACAAAGGGTTAAAAATAAAAAAGGTTTTGGTGGGTCAAAGGGTGTTTGCTTTGGGTTATGAAATGAAAAGGTTTAGGCTCAAAGGGGTTAACTAGGGGGATTTTGGGTAGGTAGTAAAAAAAAAGAAAAATAATGGTGTAGAAATAAAAAGGGTTAGTCCTAATGCCTCTATCATTTACTTAATCGGGTTTAAGTTGGTAAGGACCGGGAATGTATTGTCGTGGCAAGTTCTAGAGTCGTAAGAACCAAGCGGCTATTCACACAAGAAACGAAAAATGTGCAATTAGTTTAAAGATATGTATTTGTATGCTCAATAAAGGCTCAAAACTCACTTTTTGTGGGAATGGGTTTTTATGTGATCAAGTATATATAATCAAATTTTAACTAAACTTGTCATGCCATTTCATAATTTTCTTATGTTGGTTCTTTTTATCACGACGCTATCGGTTGTAAATTTGTAAAAATGTAACCTTTTTAGAATTTGAAATTCCCAAGTTAAACCTAGACAAGTAAAAAAAATGAAAATTTTTGAAAAAAAATTGGGGTGATTAGCGGTTCCAATAGAGTTTTGTGTAAGGCTTGTAATTAGGACTTGCAAGATTTAAGGTTTTAGCATCCCCCCCCCCCCCACCACTTAAATTACACATTGTCCTCAATGTGTCCCAAAAATAAGTTTTTAGGTTGATTTAATGTGTAAAAAGGTGTGAAAAAGCAAAAAATTATGTTACTGGGCGTCTGGACACGGCCCCGTGTCGAATGGACACGACCCCGTGGTCAGAGTGCCAGTAACAATTACTTACAGAAGGTGGACATGGGGGCGTGACGGCTGGACACGACCCCGTGTCTGGCAATAATCTGCAGAATTAAACAAACAGCAGGTCTGGGGTAGTGGGCACGGGGGCGTGTCGGCTGGACACGACCCCGTGTAGAGAATCTGCAAAGGTGAAAAACAGGTCTCTGGCTTCGGTTTTCCTATCCCAGCTTTAGTAGCACTAATGTTTAGACCTCTAAGCCGTGTATGTACCTGTTTTATCAATAAATACTACACCAAACCATAACAAGCATCCTAAATTGCCATAGTTCAAACATCCAAACTACAAAGTTAAAAGAAAAATAAATGCAGAAAGTAAAAAGAGTTAAAGGAAAGTAAATTGTTCAACACACGGCATGCAGGCCGGAAATTGTTCATAAGAAAAGGGGTTAACCTGTGGGATCACCAACCAGCTGCTCCTAACTCCGCTCCTCCCGCCTAGTCCATGTCCTCGTCCTCGTCCTCATCATCATCTCCTCCTCCGTGCCCCGCCATGTACTCCCGGATGTTCCCAATGTCATCCTGAATGTCAGAGATGTTTCTCTCAATTGCACCAACCCGGGTGTACGTGTTTCTCGCCATTTTATAGGTGTTCCTGGTGCACATGAGGTTTTCCTATAACAAATCATGTAAACTTTGAAAATTAGGAAAACCGCCTCCTTGTGAGGAGGATTGGCCCGGATCACCGTGGGGCTGGTACTGAGGAGGTTGTTGAAACTGTGGAGCGTGAAGGACGAGTGCCTCTTGCGGGTTCCATGCATGCCCCTGGACTCTTTGGAAGCTAACCGTCCCGTCTTCGGCTTCATAAATTAGGTTCATGGAGCGGCAAATGTGTATGTCCACTCTTCCCGACCATGGGCTCTTTTGGAAAGAACTAGGTATGTTCACGAAATGCTTGAAGAGACGGTATATCCACCCCCCGAAGAAGATAGGGGTTGGTGGAGTAGCAAGCCGGTTCCAATGCATGTTTCGGAGCAGGAGATACGGAACATCGAGGTTTCTGCGGTTGTGAATGCAATGAAGGACCACCAGATCTCTCAACCCTACAACACCACTGCTATCGTACCATTGGCTAAGAGAGTAAGTGAGGACCCTATGGATGTAGCGGTAAAGAGGGTCTCTCAACATAGTGCTCTTAGTGCTACTTGGGTTGTACATTCCATCTCCTATTTGAGCCCAAGCGGCTTGGCGTTCGTTTTCTGATAGTTCACGTAACCCTCCGGTGTTTTCTTCATTACCCGCATCTTCCTCCGCATACAACCCAACTATCGACCCAAACTGTGCCATCGAAATCGAGTACTTAGTCCACCCACACCGGAACTCTACCCCATTGATGTGCGTGAGTGTTATTAGTTTTTAATGTATATATTAAGCCCTTTTTTAACACTTTTTAGCCAAGTTTTAAATTTATAAAACACGATATTTACTAACACTAAACACACATATGGGCAAGTGCACCCATCGTGAGCGTAGTATAGTGTTGGCAAGATACCGAGGTCGTCCAAGGACACAAGAGCTTTTAGTACCGGTTTATCCTCAACGTCTAATCAAATGAAAAGTTTAGAAAAATGTTTTTAAACTAAGAAAAATAAAAACTAACTAAAATGCTGAAAATAAAAATAAAAACAGATAGACAAGATGAATCACTTGGTTCCGACTCGTGTATAGTGTAACCTTTGATTATTCCCGCACTTTTGCACTTATTTACGAGATTATCTTAGTTATTGTAGTAGGCCCCTCTTTTGAAGGTGACGTTACCCTCAACCCAGTAGTTTGAGTCAGCAAGGATACAATCCTAAAGGGTCGGATTATTGAAAGATAATTAGTTAAGTTATTAATGCAAATTATGGTAGGCCCCTCTTTTGAAGGTGACGTTACCCTCGGCTAAGTAGTTTGAGTCAGCAGGGATACAGTCCTAAATAGCCGGGTTATAGTATTAATATTAGTTAACTTATGAGGGGAGCAAAGAGTTTGGACCCCCGCCATCCAATACCGTTAAGTATTGAAGGAGGTCCTACTAAATTTGACCCAGGTCCCTTGCAGGATCTCTAAACGCTGAACAACGGCAAGACTCTTACCAAACCGTTCCCTTAACCCCCGACCAGGTAGCCAACATACCTCCATATAGACTGTGGAGATATGAATCGTGAAAATCTTTTATTTTATATAGACAGTAAAATAATGCCAAGACACCACGGACAAACGATAAGGAAGAATCACCTTCAACATAAGAAACTAGTTATTAAAGTCATTAATACAAAACCAAGTAAAAAGTGCGAAAAGATTAGAAATAAAAAGTATTACACTACACACTTGTCTTCACCAAGTGATGTAAGAGACTTAGGCAAACATGGCCTTGATTGACAAGAACTCTTACGATCAATCTTGGATCCCGAGACGACTCACACACTCTATGATGCACAATGGATGATGGTGGTGGATGATGGTGTTATGGTGGTGTTCGGTGAAGTGTGAGAGAGGTGGTGTGCCAAGGGATGGTTTGAGCTTGAGCCAAGCACTCCTATTTATAGGCTGAACAGAAGCTCGGGCACGGCCCCGTGTCCACATCCTTCTCTTTCTTCATTTAATGCATCTTGTCTTTATTAGTTGACCACGCCCCCGTGTCCGCTGAGCACGACCCCGTGTGCAGAAGAATATTTGTACTATGAAGATTTGCCTAGATTTTGCGAATCTTATAGTTGACCACGGCCCCGTATCCGCTGAGCACGGCCCCGTGGTGGGCAATAGAAGCTTCTACCACTTTGTCTTTTCTGCTGACACTTGGGCACGCCCCCGTGCTGGCTGAGCACGGGGCGTGTTCAGTCTTATGTCTTCTTGTTTTGCTTGGGAAGATGCTGTCGTGGGGTCGGGCATGTCACGTTTGTTCCTTTTCTTGTATTTATGTTAGATTTTGCTGTCTTTTTGCTTCTTTTGTTAATTTGAGCTCATTTAATCCTGAAAATACAAAAGGAAGACAAAAGCATACTTTTTCCAACATTAGTACTAAAAAACGGTTAGTTTTATGCCACAATTGATGTAATTTATATGTTGCATTTTGCACACATCACCATCATTGTCAAATGGGTCGCACCTTGAATTGAACACGAATGTGCTATAGAATTCCAGATTATACTCGTGGACCGAGCGAAGTCAAGTGGTTAGGGCGGCTCGTAGTGGGCCGGTGACTAGGTTGTTAAACCGGTCAAGTTGGTTCACCATTGCTAAATGATCCATGCACACTTGTCTTGGGTATTCTTCCGGTCTGGTTCGAAGCACATTGTATCTTGCCTTAGCATCTAACTCATTTGCATTGAACCGTGTGAATTTCTTCGACATCTGAAAGGATACACCAAACAATTAGCAAGAAACATAGAAATTTTCGAATAAAACTACAAACAGTCGGCTGAACACGACCCCATGTTCAGCGGACACGCCCCATGTTGGTCAGAAAATAGCTGGACACGCCCCCGTGTTCAGCGAGCACGGCCCCATGTCCAGGCGTCTGTTTACCAAAAATCACATTTTTCGACCCGGTCCCGAAAACTTGAAAATTTTTGGTCCAATAGGGGCGGTTTTCCCCGAAAATGAAACCCCAAGTGCCGTTTTTCCCAAAACAAACCGTTTACCCCTTCAATTTTATCTTTTTCGGTTCAAAAACAGGGGTTTGGGGTTTTTGTGAGAAATCGGGAAAATCTATGAACAATACAAGTGGATTTACTTCCTATAACATGAATCTAAACTAATGCTAATAGATTTAGGCAAAAATTTGAGGTTCGATCCGGATGAAATTTAAGAACCCTAGATTTTTCCCCAAATTTTTTATGTTTTAACTACATGCAAATGCTTAATCTAACTACTAATGATGTTAGAATCATACCTTGATGTTGTTAGAAGTAGAGGAGATGTCAAAATTCTGCAGAAAAATCGCCTGAACCAGAGCGTTTTTGGGGAAACGGGGCGTGTGGAAATGAAGAAACTGTTTTGAAAAAGGGGTTTATCCCGACAGTTGCGCGGACATGGCCCCGTGTCGAGCAAAGTTAATTTTTTTTTGTTTTTTTAAGTGCTCGTGTGAGTGCCCTTGTTTCCCAAAAAACTTGGTTAGAAGACTTACTGATTTAGATGTCAACCCGTTTGTTCGTAACTTACCAGGTATGATGTTGATGCTTTCATTCTTCGACCGTTTGAAGCGAGATTTCTTCCTCTTCATCCTCAATGAATCCTTGATAGAGTTTCAGCCGTTGTCCATTGACTTTGAATGGAAGGCCATTCCGAGATTTAATTTCTACTGCATCGTGTGGGAAAATATGGGTGATGGAAAAAGGTCCTGACCACCTAGACTTTAATTTACCTGGAAACAATCGAAGTCGTGAATTAAACAATAGAACTTGATCTCCTACTCGAAATTCATTAGGTTTAATGTGTTTGTCGTGCAAATTTTTCATTCTCTCCTTATAAATTTCAGAGTTTGAGTATGCATAATTCCTTAGTTCGTCTAATTCATTTAATTGACAAAATCGATTTTTACCAGCAAATTCTAAATCTAATTTTACATTTTTAATTGCCCAATAGGCCTTGTGACCTATTTCTACTGGCAAATGACAGCTTTTTCCATAGACGAGCTTATATGGGATTGTACCTATTGTTGTTTTGTAAGCAGTTCGAAAAGCCCATAAAGCATCATCTAATTTATCGGCCCATTCCTTTTTATTTAACCCTACGGTTTTTTCAAGTATTCGCTTTAAACCTCTATTAGTCACTTCGGCTTGTCCGTTTGTTTGAGGGTGATATGCTGTTGAGACCCGATGATAGACCCCATATCTTGTTAAGATTTTTTCAAGTTGATGATTGCAAAAATGGGTACCTCTATCACTTATTAATGCTTTAGGTATACCAAAACGAGAGAATAATTTTTTCAGAAATCTTACCACAACTCTTCCATCATTTGTTGGAAGTGCCTCGGCCTCGGCCCATTTAGACAAGTAATCTACTGCCACAAGTATATATTTGTTTCCTTTTGACGGTGGGAAAGGTCCCATAAAGTCGAGTCCCCACACATCAAAAATTTCACAAACAAGAATGCCATTTTGTGGCATTTCGTTTTTGGAAGAAATATTACCTGTTCTTTGGCAAGCATCACATGTCTTGACAAGACTTTGGGCGTCTTTGTAAATGGTAGGCCAATAAAACCCTGAATCAAATACCTTTCGTGCTGTACTAGCAGCACCTTCATGTCCTCCGTATGGACCTTCATGACAATGGCGGAGAATTCTTCATGATTCGCGACCATGTACGCACCTCCGGATTAGTTGGTCGGCACACATTTTGAAAAGATAAGGATTTTCCAAAAAATAGTGTTTTACATCAGCAAAGAATTTCTTTCTTTGATGATGCGGCCAACCTTTTGCGACTATACCGCTAGCTAGGTAGTTAGCATAGTCGGCGAATCATGGCTCTTCTCTGTATTCCACCATTTCTAGGGACTCTGTTGGGAATTTTTCGTTGATTTGCTCGTCCCTGGTTGCCTCCCAAGCTGGGTCTTCTAAGCGTGAAAGATGATCTGCTGTGGTATTTTCTGCTCCTCTTTTGTCTTTGATTTCAATATCAAAATCTTGGAGGAGTAGAATCCACCGAATCAAACGTGGTTTAGCATCCTGCTTCTTGAAGAGATATCGAATGGCTGCATGATCTATATAGACTATTGTTTTAGAAAGAATAAGATAAGAACGAAATTTATTAAAAGCAAATACCACAGCTAGTAATTCTTTTTCAGTTGTCGTGTAATTTTCTTGTGCATCGTTAAGTGTTTTACTAGCATAATAGATTGGGTGAAAATGCTTTTCTTTTCTTTATCCCAAGACGGCTCCAACTGCAAAGTCACTTGCATCACACATGATTTCGAAAGGTAATTTCCAATCAGGTGCTATCATGATAGGTGCATTGACTAGCATTTCCTTTAGGGTTAGAAATGCTTGATTGCAATCCTTGTCAAAGATGAAAGGGGCATCTTTTTCAAGTAATTTTGTTAGAGGCCTTGAGATTTTAGAAAAGTCTTTGATAAACCGCCTATAAAATCCGGCATGTCCTAGGAAACTTCTGATTACTCTAACGGAGGATGGGGGTGGTAATCAAGAAATAGTGTCTATTTTGGCTCGATCAACCTCCATTCCTTCGCTCGAGATTTTGTGACCGAGTACTATTCCCTCTGTTACCATGAAATGGCATTTTTCTCAGTTAAGGGTGAGGTTAGTTTCCTCACATCGGGATAGCATTCATTCAAGGTTATCGAGGCATTGGTCGTATGAATCCCCAAAGATAGAAAAGTCGTCCATGAAGACTTCCATTGTCTTTTCTATCATGTCATGGAAGATGGCTACCATGCAACGTTGGAAGGTTGCGGGGGCATTACATAGACCAAATGGCATGCGTCGATAAGCAAAAGTTCCATAGGGACATGTGAAGGTTGTCTTTTCTTGGTCTTCGGGTGCTATCGGGATTTGAAAGTAACCTGAAAAGCCATCCAAGAAACAGTAAAATTTATGACCGGATAATCTTTCTAACATTTGATCAATGAAGGGCAAAGGAAAGTGATCTTTCCTCGTTGCTTCATTTAATCGTCTATAATCTATACATACTCTCCATCCTGTGACGGTTCTCGTTGGTATTAATTCATTCTTCTCGTTAGTTATTACCGTCATACCTCCTTTCTTTGGAACTACTTGTCTGGGACTTACCCAAGGACTATCAGAGATAGGATAAATAAGTCCGACGTCAAGTAATTTGATGACTTCGTTTTTAACCACTTCTTGAACATTTGGATTTACTCGACGTCGTGGTTGTATTACCGATTTTGTAGTCATCGTTCATTAAAATTTTGTGTGTGCACATGGAAGGACTTATTCCTTTAATATCTACAAGCTTCCAAGCGATCGCATTTTTGTGTTTTTTCAAAAGATTAATTAATTTTTCTTTTCTAAACTACCTAATTTAGATGAAATAATTACACGTGATTTACCATCTTTGTCTAGAAAAGCATATTCCAAACCTTTTGGAAGTTCCTTGAGCTCAAGAGGTGGGTCTTTAGAAGACTCTTTATTGGGTTGCTCATTTTGATCAAGAACTTTAAAAGTTTGTTCTATGGTGACCTCTTCTTCAACAAAGTGGTCAATCTTTTCACTTGTATCGGGTGGTTCATCTTCATCTTCAATTAGGGAGTCATTATTGCCGAATGGATATTTCATTGACCGCTCAAGATCGACACTCTTTTTTAAATGCCCCTAATTGAATAGATAGATTGTTGTACTTCCGGTTTTTCAAAGCTTCGTGGGTTTATACAAAGGGTCGTCCCAACACTAGAGGAGCGTCATCGAGGATGACAAAGTCGGTTGGGATTACCATTTGATTTGTTTGAACCAAGACATCCTCAACTACACCGATTGATTTTATTACTTTCCGATTGGATAGAAAAATGGGTATTTGAAGTGGAGAAAAATCACTAATACTTAATTTTTCGAAAATGTAGTTGGGAATTATGTTAACACAAAGATCTTTATCAATTATGACGTTACTAATAAATGAATTTGAAAAAAACATGGAACTGGTGTAATGTTGATTTCAAATGGGTCTTCTTTTATTAGCGAGGTTTGATCATTATTTAACTTAACGCTTACCGTTTCGTCAATTTAATTGTTAGTGTTTAATTCTTTTAAAAACTTAGCATGAGTAGGTACTAAACAATGATTTTCAAAGGAAGGTGACAAGAGATTAATTTCTTCAAAATTAGACTCTTCTTGAATTTTAACATTAACGGACTCACCTTTTTCGTTGTTTAACTCATGTGTCGTTTTTTCACTTATTTGTTCTTCCATTTTTACACTTTCAACTATCTCTTCTTTATTTAATTCTTCTCTTGCGTGGGACTCCTCTTCCCTTGCACGAGATTCTTTTATGTAGCGCTCGATAGTTTTAAGGTGTTCTAATATCCTATCGGTCACATCGGTGATAGAATAAGGATCGGGATTTTCAAAGCTTGAATCTGGATGTTCGATCCTTTGTTCCTCATAATACTCATAGGAAGTAGATGGTTCACACCATTGTTCTTCATTGTAAGTATATGATGGATAAGGGTCGTAATTTTGTTCTTCATAATACTCATATGAGGTGGGTTGTTCACGCCATGGTTCCTCATAATAAGCATATGAAGGGGGTGGCTCATATCTTGGTTCCTCAAAGTATGAGTATGAAGGCTCATACCTTGGTTCATCAAAATATGAGTATGAGGGAGAAGGTTCATACCTTTGGTCTTCATAGGATGTGTATGAAGTTGATGGCTCATACCTGGGCTCCTCATAGTAGGTGTATGAAGTGGATGGTTGAAATAAGTTACAATATTGAACCGAGTGCGGGTTACCACAATTAGTACAATAATTTTCCCTATAATCATCTTCCCCATAGGTGTAGTTGTAACCTCCTGAGTATTGATCCATACGAATCATTCAGCAGATCACAACAAAGACTCGAGACCAGAAAGCAAAAATGAAAACGGAAACAGAGGCTGGACACGGCCCCGTGTTCAGTGGACACGGCCCCGTGTACAGAATCTGTATCTGGGCGTTTTAATTATAGTTACTGGTTTCGTTGAGCACGGAGGCATGTTCAGTGAGCACGACCCCGTGTTCAGGCTCTGTATCTGGGTGTTTTATGAAAAATATGCAGCACGGCCCGTGTTCAGTGAGCACGGCCCGTGTTCAATCTACTGTAAATGCAAAACTAAACTAAAATGCAGAAAAATGTGCGCGCGTTTTGAAAAAGTTTTGAAAAACTGAATAGGCCGTCGATTTTAAGCTTTCTTAAAATCCTTGTGTCCCCGGCAACGGCGCCAAAAACTTGATGTGCGTGAGGTGTGATAGGTTTTTAATGTATATTTTAAGCCCTTTTACACTTTTTAGCCAAGTTTTAAATTTTTAAAACACGATATTTACTAACACTAAACACACATATGGGCAAGTGCACCCATCATGAGCGTAGTATAGTGTTGGTAAGATACCGAGGTCGTCCAAGGACACAAGAGCTTTTAGTACCGATTTATCCTCAACGTCTAATCAAATCAAAAGTTAGAAAATGGTTTTTAAACAAGAAAAATAAAACTAACTAAAATGCTGAAAGATAAAATAAAATAAAAACAGATAGACAAGATGAATCACTTGGATCCGACTCGTGTGTAGTGTAACCTTTGATTATTTCCGCACTTTTGCACTTTTTAAGAGATTATCTTAGTTATTGTAGTAGTCCCCTCTTTTGAAGGTGACGTTACCCTCAACCCAGTAGTTTGAGTCAGCAAGGATACAATCCTAAAGGGTCGGATTATTGAAAGATAATTAATTAAGTTATTAATGCATATTATGGTAGGCCCCTCTTTTGAAGGTGACGTTACACTCGGCTAAGTAGTCTGAGTCAGCAGGGATACAGTCCTAAGTAGCCGGGTTAAAGTATTAATATAGCTTACATATGATGGGATCAAAGAGTTTGGACCCCCGCCATCCAATACCGATGGGTATTGAAGGAGATCCTACTAAATTTGACCCAGGTCCTTGCAGGATCTATACACTAAACAAGGCAAGACTCTTACCAAACCGTTCCCTTAACCCCCGACCAGGTAGCCAACATATCTCCATATAGAGCGTGGAGATATGAATGGTGAAAATCTTTTATTTTATATAGACAGTAAAATAATTCCAAGACACCACAGACAAACGATAAGGAAGAATCACCTTCAACATAAGAAACTAGTTATTAAAGTCATTAATACATAACCAAATAAAAAGTGCGAAAAGATTAAAAATAAAAAGTATTACACTAGACACTTGTCTTCACCAAGTGATGTAAAAGACTTAGGCAAACATGGCCTTTGATTGTCAAGAACTCTTACGATCAATCTTGGATCCCGAGATGACTCACACACTCTATGATGGATGATGGTAGTGGATGATGGTGTTGTGATGGTGGTGGGTGGTGGGTGAAGTGTGAGAGAGCTGGTGTGCCAAGGGATGGTTTGCAAATGAGCCAAGCACCCCTATTTATAGGCTGAACAAAGGCTCGGGCACGACCCCGTGTCCATTGGGCACGACCACGTGTCCACCGTCCTTCTCTTTCTTCATTAATTGCAGCTTGTCTACATTAGTTGACCACGCCCCTGTGTCCACTGGGCACGACCCCGTGTGCAGAAGCGTATCTGTACTATCAAGATTTCCTCAGATTCGGCGAATCTTAGAGTTGACCACGGCCCCGTGTCCGGTGGGCACGCCCCCGTGGTGGGTGATAGAAGCTTCTACAGCTTTGTCTTTTCTGCAGACACTTGGGCACGCCCCCATGTTCTCTAAGCACGGGCCGTGTTCAGCTTCTGTTCTCTTGTTTTTGCTTGGGGAGATGCTGTCGGGGGGTCGGGCATGCCACGTTTGATCCTTTTCTTGTATTTATGTTAGATTTAGCTGCCTTTTTGCTTCTTTTGTTTATTTGAGCTCATTTAATCCTGAAAATACAAAAGGAAAACAAAAACACACTTTTTCCAACATTAGTACTAAAAATGGGTTAGTTTTACGCCACATTTGATGTAATTTATATGTTGCATTTTGCGCACATCAAGAGCTCATCCTTACTTAAAGGCTTTTCAAAAAAATAGTTTTTGTTGGTTTACACCACCCGTAAAAAACGCTTACAACTGATGTAAATGCTGATTCATGCTGACGTTAACAGCTTTTTACAGCAGCTGTAACAGGCTGAAAATGCCACTTCAAATTTTTTTACAACCGTGTTTGTAACATTTTAATCTAGGGGTGTGCAAAAAATAGGGACAAAACTCGCACGAAAAGTCGAAGTTCTCTAAGTTCTCACCACTCGTAAGAGTTCTCTTTATCCGAATCATATATATATATACACACACACGTTTAGAAAAGATACTTACAGAGTTACTGTGGTTGATGCAAGATTGTAGGACAATGGAAGTGTGATAGCAATTAGGGTTAGAAAGAGACGTTTGAATCAATCTCCAAAAATCAAGCTAAAAAATAATTGTTAATTCTACGCATGTTTTAACTTCGTTATAAGCATATTGTCTTCAATACTATAATCATCAACAATATTTTTAGTAGCAACATGAGGTTTGTATCATTAGTTCTCAACAACATGCTTTTGCATCTTCCGGTCTGTAACAATCCTCAATAGACCGACACACTTATAAATATTTCCGATACCCTAACATATTTTAAAATATCCCAATATGTCTTTAAATACACCCCGTATGTGAAAACCGAGCCCGGAATGCATTAAATAGTATTTAAAATAAATAAAAACCTGATTTTTAAGCTAAGGCGGGCCGCATAGACCCACCCCAACCTTTACGCGGGCGGTATCAAGGATTAAAACCTGATTTCGGTGAATTTTAAGTTAAGGTGGGCCGCTGTAGGTACATATGTCTGTCGACTTCGTCTTGTATCGAGTCTTGTAATAGGAATGATAGATCAGAGCACGTTATACGAGGAAAATAGGGTTTGAGTGTGATTGGGCTATTTCGCACGAAATAGCAAAGAGCTATTTCGTACGAAATGATCATTGGCCATTTCGCTCGAAATGGTTCAGTGTCATTCCGTGCGAAATACCCTTCCCTATAAATAGGTGTTGTGCCTTGTCATTTGTAACGATTCTGATTTCCGATACCGAACTGCTGCCGACGTGTCTACTGATTGTAATCTTTGTCAAATCGATAAACAAGACATTAAAAGTGATACTGTGTGTAAACCAAGCCGATTCCAAGTCGATACAATTGTTTCTGCCTTCCGTATTGATAAGAACGCTTCTGAACGACTCGTTTAGTCGTGAAAACGATCCTACAAGTGGTATCAGAGCTCAGGAGGAAGAGTTCTTGCCAAATCAGTTTGATTTCACCAAAATTTCTGACTTCTACATCTTCTTTTCAAAATTAAACAGAATTTCACGGTTAAAATGGATTGAATTTCACATATTAAGTGCGAAACATCGTTTTAACAAAGCCTTGAAAGAATCAGACTTAAAATCGGACAAAAACTTGTTCATTTTGTCTATTTCGCTTGAAAACTGATCGTATGTGTGACATCAGCAGCATTTCGTACGAAAGTGCTCATTTCGTTTGAAATTACCATCATTTCGCACGGAATAGCCTGAGTTTTTGTTATTTCATACGAAATCACTCATTTCGTACGAAATCATTTTATTTCACACGAAATCAAACGTCATTTCGCTTGAAGGGACTATTTCGCTTGAAAAATATCTCTATTTCGCACGGAATAGATTGTTAGTGGATCATTTCGCTTGAAATTGCTCATTTCGCACCAAAGGGGTATTCCGCACCAGAAGTCATTTCGTTTGAGGAGTTGTTTTTGTGTGAAATAGTTCATTTCGCACCAAACTCATTTTGCATCAAAAAGCATTTCGTTTGAAAGTTGTGATTTTGTGAAAAAATTTACCAAAACATGGAAGAAGAATTTTACAATGCGTTTGCTACACCAGTTGCTCCTGTTACAGCTGCCGAAACCATTTATAGTGAGAATGAGACAGGAACATACCAAAAACCGCCAAAGCTTATGTACATTGAAGATTTTAAAGGATGGCAAAATCGGTTTGAAAACTGGGTACAAGCTTATAAGTTTGACGCATGGTGTTCGTTAGAGGTAGATTACGAGAAACCTAAAAATGAACGTGGACTTGAAAAAGCTTTTAGTGAATATTCAGATGGTGAAAAAATAAAATACACAAGTGAAAAAATAATGATTAGTATTCTTCAACAAGCAGTTAAAGAAGATATCTTTGTTTTGCTTCAACATGTGGGTACTGCTAGATCAATTTGGTTGGCGTTGATTAACAAGATTAAAGGAAACGCTGATATGATAAAGAATAAACAAGCTTTATTAAAGAAGTCATTTAATTTGTTTGTTGCATTTGAAGGAGAGACAACAAAAGCAACTATTGATAGATATTGTCATCTTGTTCTGGAGATGGGAAGATTGGAAATAAAGAAAGATGATGATGAATGGGTGGATAAACTAGCTGATGCGTTACCACAACAAAAATGGGGAACATATTTGCTGATCTTAAAACACATGAGAAAATCTAAAAGTATGAACTTGGCGAAATTTATTCAGAAAATTGAAGAACATGAATTGGATATTCAGAAAACTGCTATTATGAGTAATCCAAATGCGCAACAAGATGTCAGTTTATACTACAGAGGAAACAAATTTGAGACTACTCCGAGTCCAAAGATTAAAACTGCTTTCAGTGCTGATAGTTCATCTGGATCAAATGGTAGCACAGTTACTCAGAGTGGTGGATATTCGTCATCGTATTCAAGTTTTGATCCGAATTTTACAACACCAAGTCCTCAATGACAGAATTCAACAAATTTTCAATGCAACGTTACTTTGAACATCCAAAATGGACAAAATCTTTCTCCAGAAATAGCTAAGCAACACATATCATCACTTGTGGCTATGTTGGAATCGTATGAAAGCTTAGTTGCTGGAAGAATCGGAAATCCGATGCTCACCAAAGAGGATTATGATCAGATTGATGATGTAGAACTTGAGTTGATGGATATCAAATGGTGTTTAGCTAGTGCTGTTAGAAGAGCATAAAAATTCCAACAAATTACTGGTAGAGATGAGTTTCGTGAAATGAGTGCATCTCCGATAGGGTTTGACAAATCAAAGGTTACATGTTTTCGTTGCAAAGAAAATGGACATTTTAAACGAGAATGTAAAAATAACGAAGCGACAGGAAGACAAGATGGAAAGAATGATTATTATCAAAAGTCAATTTTTCATCAGCTAGCTCAACAACCATCATCATCCCGTGCCATTGAAGTTGAGAAGAAGAAAGCTTATCTTGTTAATCAAGATAATGAAAAGGTTGCAGAGGGTTTTAGCTGGGACAAATACATTCCACCAGGTTCAGGTCTTGTTGCTAGAATTCTGGAAGAAGAAGAAGTCAAATCTAGTCCGAAAAGAATACCGATTTTTCCAGAATTAGGAAATGATGCAGATACCGATGATGAAGAAGAATATATTAATAAAGCTAGAAAAGGTTTGGATCCTGATAGTTTTAATTTGTTCTTTGCAGATAAGGTTGAGATGCTGAATGAGAAGAAGGCTGCTTGATTGAAAAGAGAGTTGGAAGCAAGACAGATTGCTGAAGTAAAGGCAAAATTGGAAGCTGAGGAAGCAAAAGTTGAAGAAAATTCAACAGAAAAGGTCGTAGATGCAGAGTGTGAAGTAAAAATAGATTTTGATGAAGAACCGTTGATTGAAAAGGAAGTAGAGAAAATAGTTGAGAAAATCATCGAAGTTGAAAAAATCGTCAAAGTTGAGAAGATAGTTGAAGTTGAGAAGATTATCGAGGTTGAAAAGATAGTTGAAGTCACGAAACCTTGTCTGAAATGTCTGGAATCATGCAAACATTGTGAAGAGAAAGACAAGAAGATTTGTGAACTTGAAGAGTTAAAAGAAAAACTATTGTTTGATGTGAAGTATGTGAAAGAATCATATGATGTGTTGAACAAGACGGTTGATAGTTTGAACAAGACAAACTTAGAGGTAGATGCTGCTATGACAATGATGAGTTCAACATTAATGACAAAGCAAAAGGTCATAAATGAGTATATTGAAGATTGTGCAAAACTGAAGCAGGATTTGGAACTCGAAAAGATTGAAAGTGAAAGAATCAAACGATTACTGTTTAGTTATAAACTTGTGATTATTTGATTGATCGAGTTTATCCTACTGTTGCAGGTCTTGAAGCCTTTCAAGATAAAAAGATGGAAGAGGATACTGGTAAGAAACAGAGTGTCAAGTATAACAAGTGTCCACCCCCGATCTATGAAAGTTATTCTCCAAGAAAACCGAATGAGGAATGATTAAAAAATGCACTCAACATAAAGTTAAAGTCTGAAACCATTGATGAGTTACCAGACAACATTGATATCACATTCACAGCCTCTGACACTGATCATGAGTCTGAGTTATTAAAGAAAGTGGTCGATCAGGTGTTGGATATGGATGAAGAGTCAAAGTCGGAGTCTAATTCTGAAAGTTTGAGTTCGTCAGACAAGAGTCCGAGATCTCCAGTTAAAAGGGTTTACAGTAAAGAATTTCTGTTATCAAAAAATAATTTGAATGATGAACCGATCAAAGTGGCATATACTTTGAAAGATTCAGACAAATTATATTCTGATGAAGAATTTCCAATAAGAAGTGTCAAAATTGAAATGATCAAACAGGTTTTCAAATTGACAGAAATTAATATTTCTGAAATAAAAGATATAAATCTTTCTGGAAAATCTAAATAGTACACTTCAAGAATTCAACAAAGAGTAAACAAGAAAATGGGTTACGGTTCTGGTTACATTTTTCAAAAGAAACCAAACCATAACGGTAATTTCAAAAAGCAGGGATTAGGTTTCATTCCCCCGAGAAATTATAAAAAAGAGAAAACTTTAAAATCAAAAACTAAATTTGTTGCAGGAACAAGTTGTGAAGAAGAGCAGAAGAAACCATTCTGGAAACAATCAAACCAAGAGTTTATTGCTGAAAGAAAAATGAATGTGTTGAAGAAATCTACACCAAGAGTTGACAGAAGAACTTGTTTCAAATGTCAAAAGGTTGGACACATTGCTTGGAATTTCCAACAGTCCAACAATACAAAATAGGGAGTTTCTTTTAATTCAAAATTGAAAGAAAAACATGTTGATGAAAAGAAACAACTAACTGAGAAATCTAAATTGTTTGAAAATTCGACTTTTGAAACTGGTGATGTTTCAAAACGTTTTTACAAAAGAAAAGTGGATTTGAACAAACAGAAATGGGTTGTTAAATCAGAGAGTAGTTCTAACAATGATTCTGACTCGTCAAAGTCAGAGGAGTCATGTGTTGAGAAAAATGAGAAGAATCCCGTTCCATAAATGAACGAGGAAAATTTTTCGTCATTGTCAAAAGAAAATTTGAAGTTGAAAGTTGGTAAAGTTGAGATTTCAAATCAATTCTTTGCTGGTAAGAAAGAATTTGATGCTGAAAAAGTGTTTAATGGAAAAGTTAAACATATTTTCGGAAAGATGTTGACGGAAAAGTGAAGGGCGCAAAAGAATTTTACCAATCAAAAAGATGGTGGGATAGATGTGAGTCAAAATAACCCAAGGCTGGTCAGGCTTGGGTGACAGGATTTTCAAACTGAAATCCTGACTTGCCGGAGCTCCCAAGTTGGTAATCGTGGAGCAGGAATCGGCATTTGTCTTGAGAAATTCACGAAAGTGATATTTCGATCTACAAGTGGTAGTTGTCTTGAAAATTGTTATATTTTGAATTTTCAAGTAGTTTTGTTTGATAAGTGAACCTACAAGTGGTTGAAGAAGGTTTTCACTTACAAGTGGTTGATCAAGGTCATTAAGTTGAACTTGATTTAACTTTCATACAAAGTATTTGGAAAACAAAGTGATGATCTTACCCCGATCTTACAAGTGGTAAAATCAACAAAATTTATTTTCCGAAAAAACCATTTTATGATTAAAACAAACTTAAGTGTTTTGAAATCATAATGGGAAAATAGTTTGTTGTCAGGGGGAGTTCTGATTGTTTATGCCAAGTGGATGGCGATTTGAAGCGATTCGATATCAGTTGTTACTTTACTTGTATAGTTTATTTTCAAAATTTTCGCTAAATGGTTTTGAATTTTAGGGGGAGTAAGAAATTTCAGAAAAACCAAAAACATTTGAAAATTTGAAAAAGGCAAAAACATTGAAAATTTAAAAATGAGTCTTGTTGTTTAAAAGAGGAAATGATAGTACATCAGTGGACATTCACGGCATGCTAATGAATTGGAAAGTTAACAAGTCATAAACGGTCTCACTGATGATGTGCCAGTAGGTTTTTGCACATTTAGTAGATTTTGTCGAGATATAAACCTAAATTTCAAACTTACTTATCTCGTGGGGAACATCTCTCGGATATATGGGTAACCCCCGAAATCTTGTTTGAAAGACCCCTCTTTCTGAGATACTAGGTCTTTATGCTTAGTGATATCTGGGGTATTATCCGGTGACTTCTGATTTTGCGGAAGCAATGGCCTAGTCCCCGTATAATACTTTTCGCTTGCTTGAAATATAGCACCCCCTCAGCATAAAAAATGATGAAACATTGCAAAATGCTAATCATGTCCTGTTGAAGAAAAGATTCTCTAAAGGGAACACACCTAAAAGTCGAAGCCATCATCTCTCTGATTTTGCGGAAGCAATAGCCTGAGCTCTCATGGCCCTCGTATGTAACCCTTTACAGATATCATCTAGGTATACTCACCTGTAAGACTGAATATTGGGATCTGGATACGGGAGTATATTCTGAGGTGGGACACTCGAATAAGTTTAAGTCCCTAAAACATTAATCTCGTATCTCGAAACAGTTGAACTTTGTGTGAAAATTTAAGTGGATCAGTATACTGACAATCTAAGTGAATTGTTTAGAACTTAAAATGTTTAAAGCTTAACAGTGTTGGTGATTTGTCTCATAAACTGATATGATCCTCTTACACAAACTCACAAAAATATTGTCTGTAAATATTTTTTTACTGCATTTCTTTAATATCAAAATCCAAAAATATTTTCAGTTTGTTTTAGCATAAATTTTGAAAAATTCAAAAAGATTTTCGACAACTGATGTTGGAGAGCTGATTTTCAAAATTCCAAGTGCTGAGCATGATGAACAAATGGTTTGGGAGAAATTGTTTAAGAAAAAATGATAAACATACAAGTGGTCATTAGAAATTAAAATTGTTAAATCATTTTTAGATGTCTTTTCTATCTAGTGATGATTTCTAAAATTGTTAAATTTTATGAAATTTATGTGTTGGGTAGAGAATGTGCAGGTTAGCCAGGTTTCGAATCCTGAGCAAATGCTGTATAGAGCCAGGAATCGATCCTGAACCTGTTAAAGCTACGCTGAGCATAATTCAAGGGGGAGTCTGGTAGTAAAGAGGAATCTGTAGATACTAGAGCAAATTTCAGATTCTGAAAATCAACATCCAAGGGGAAGTTAGTTGTTAAAGAGAAGAAGATACAAAGAGTGAGGATGCTTACAATGTCAGATACGTTGGAAGAGTACGAAGACTGATAAAGACTGAAGACTGTGAAGACTCGACACCGAAGACTTCGTCAACATCCAAGGGGGAGTCTGTAGGTACATATGTCTGTCGACTTCGTCTTGTATCGAGTCTTGTAATAGGAATGATAGATCAGGGCACGTTATACGAGGAAAATAGGTTTTGAGTGTGATTGGGCTATTTCGCACGAAATAGCAAAGAGCTATTTCGTATGAAATGATCATTGGCCATTTCGCATGAAATGGTTCAGTGTCATTCCGTGCGAAATACCCTTCCCTATAAATAGGTGTTGTGCCTTGTCATTTGTAACGATTCTGATTTCCGGTACCGAACTGCTGCCGACGTGTCTACTGATTGTAATCTTTGTCAAATCAATAAACAAGACATTAAAAGTGAACTGTGTGTAAACGAAGCCGATTCCAACTTGATACGATTGTTTCCGCCTTTCGTATTGATAAGAATGCTTCTGAACGACTCGTTTGGTCGTGAAAACGATCCTACAACCGCGTAAGCTAACCTTAACACTTACGCAGGCCGCGTGAAATCAAGAACGCAGAGACACCCTAGGCCGACACGTGTCGACATCGTGGTGGACCTACCTGATGAGCCGGATAAGCTAGTCCGTTGACTAGCTTTGACGCGGGCCGCATAGACCTTCGTCTACTCTTTAATCGGGCCGTGACAGACCCAGGTTCAGCAACTATATAAAGGAGCCATCGGGTTCAACCAGAAATCGTTCAAAATTCATTTCTCAATCTCAAATTCTGATATAAGGCATAATACGCGGGTATTATACCCCCCTAATTAGCGAGGTTCTGCTCCGTTGTAAGTATTATAACCCCAGTTTCGTATTAGATACGTTGCCCGATTGATTTAGGGTTCCGCAACAACTGTCGTGGTTCTGCCCGACGTAGTTGTTGGAATACCGTCTCGGGAGGGTATCATTAATATTTTCAAAGGGTTATTATACTAACCTATGTACATTTGTATAAATTATAGATTAATCCCAGGAAACCCTTACGCGAAGTCTAAGATAGCAATGTGAGTTTATCCAATTTTTGTTAACCTTTTTGTAATATTTTACAAAACCTTTAATGTTTTACAATGTGATTATGCGGTGATTGAGTCTTTGTAGTTCTTCAATTACTGCCGGTATGTTGGGGTTTTGTATACAAAATTTACTACACTGTGAGTAGTAAGTCGGGACGACAATACGTTACCATTGGACAACGAGTTAGCCAATGTGTAATATGACCCACCAGTCAGGATTGACAGTACTGAATGAGTAATTGTGTAGAAATAAACAATGCGATTGCTCTCAGTACTGTTTTAATTGGTAAAATGTTTCTTGATTAAACTGGGATTCACTCACCAGTATTTCCCACTGACAAATGTTTTTAAAACGCGTTTCAGGTAACACAATGTGACAGCCAATTAGTAAAAAGCCAGCTGGAGAGCACTGAAAGCTTAAGAAAAATGTGGCTTTAAAAGTTACCTAAAAGACGATGTTTTAAATTCAATAAAATAGGGTTTATCCCTATAAATAGGGCCGTTCAAATTGCTCGCCGCTCGTCGCTCGCTCGACGCTCGTTCGGAAATTGCTCGGAAAATGCTCGTTCGATTTGACGCTTGGTTGTAAACGAGCCGCTCTGCTCGATTCGGTTTGTAAACGAGCCAAGCATGAGCAAATGTCCGCTCGGCTCGGTTCGGCTCGAATTTTTATTTTTAATTAGTACATATACATATACATATACATATACATATACATATACATATACATATACATATACATGTACATATACATATACACTTACATATATAATAAACATGCATATACACACACACACACACATATATATATATATATATACAAATATAAATTATACATATATATACACACACCTAAATATATACACACATTACACATACATATATACTTAAATATAATTAAATTTAGAGTTTTATATGTACCACTCTATTAGATTTTGGTCCACTGTATACAAATTTACAACTATATCTATACGTACTAGCCCAACCACGCCGATAAAAAAATTAATATCAAATCTAAAAGTTAAACCCTAAACCGATAAACGATAGTCTTCTCATCGCATCAATGTTTCATGTCGTTACCCTAAGTCGATCGTCTCCTACTCTCAACGTAATTGTTCGTGCAATATAATCATCGCCTCGTCAGCCACAACATTGTTATTCATGAGAAAAATATTATGCCATGTAATGTTCATGTTTTAAAGACATAAAAACTTGAGACCCAATATTGTCACAATCACTCTCAGCAAATTTAAATTGGGCGACACGGTTGTCCAAATCGCTCGAACTTCGCTCGACGCTCGCTCGGAATTTTTAGCGCTCGAAAAATGCTCGCTTGATTTGAGGCTCGATTCTAAATGAGCCGCTCCGCTCGGTTCGGTTTGTAAATGAGCCAAGCACGAGCAAAGGTTCGCTCGGTTCGGCTCGGCTCCTGAACAGCCCTACCTATAAACATATTGTAATAAGAAACTTGGGTTTTCCCATGTGATTATTAATATCAAATGTGGTGGTTTTACTCTGATAAACATTTCCTAACTACGGTCCTGATGTAATTTCCGCTGCCAAATTAACCAACTGATACCACCAAAATTCTGAGTTCGCGTCCGCCCGTTCCCGGGACAGATAAGGGATCGGGGGTTGCGACAGATGGTGGTATCAGAGCCTAGCCACTGGTCTAAGCCAAAGAAGTGTTCTGCTGACACTTAAATTCTAAATTTTGTGTTAGGAAATAACTTATGTGAGTATGTGTTTTGTGTTATTTGACTATTTGTTAGTTTACAGTATGAGTGATCAAGGACCCTCAGACATGTGTCGTCAGTTGTCCGATTCACCTAGGAGTGAAGGTACCTCTTCACAGCCTGTCCTTTCTGGGTATTCTGCTAATCAGGAAGAAGGGATGTTGCCTTTAAAGCTCAGTCAGAAGAGCCATTCCCTCATAAGAAAAGAGGATGGTTTAGTAAGGTAGCATTTACACGTTGGAAAAGAATGTGAAAGTTGCAACAGCAAAGAGTTCTTGCAGCTGCTAAGCGAAAGACAGATGCCCATACACAGGATATGCTTAATAGAAGCCTAGCCAATTTCCATATCCTAGCTACAACTGCTGCTGACCCAAGTCTGGAACGACTAGTAGCCCCACAACCCTTACCTTTGATTCCCACTCAACCGATGGAGGTAGAAATGCATGATTTTAACCCTGAGGAGATACCTAGGATACCAGCCCCTAATCCTCTAGATCCAAATTATGATCCATGGTTTGATGATCTTAGGGATTATGTGCCACGCTATCATTTAAACGAAGAAACCTTGCCGAACTTAGCAGCGTATCCAGGTCTGGACCCTCTAGATCCTTATTTTGACAACGATGAATACATTAGGGAGATTTTGGAGAATCCATACCCTCAGGAGAATCCAGTACCACGGTACCCAGAACCAATACCAGTACCTGCACCCCCAATGAGTGCAGAGAATTTGCAAGAACTCCGAAATTTTGGAGAAGAAATCATAGAAAGTAGCGAGAGAATGAGGTATGTAGGAGAGCAACTCGTATGGAAATACGATGAGCGCCAGATGGATTTCGGGGGAAATCCATATCCATGAAGGAGATGATAAAGTTGGTAATAATAATAAATAAAATATATGTGTAATAATAATAAATCTATCGTAGTATAGACCACTCTGTGGTTAACGAGGCATAGTAGTATTGTAATTTTTAATTTCTGTTTTAGTGTGTATTTGAAGCATACTATAGTAAAAAGAGTAAAGTCGCAATGCACGCCGTTTTTTACCAATATGTGTATTATGTGGATTGTTACTTAAACTATTTAATTATTTTATTAATGACTGGTAAATGTTTAAAATTCAGATGGCCGATGAAGGAAATCAAGGAAATCTGAATAATGATAACCAGAGTAACATTAACGTGGTTAATGAGAATCCGAGCATCAATAACAATGGAAACCAAATGGATAATAGTGTCGTTCAACATATAGTGGCACAAGGAATCATAGATGCAATGCCATTTATTATTCAAACGATTCAAGAAGCGAATAATAAAAGTAAGCATAGCAGTAAGCGACCAATCGAACCAGAAAACAGCGTGAACAATGGACCCGTACTTCAAATGCCCATTCCCAAAAGGAGAAGAACCATGTCTTACGGTTGTTCTTATAAAGAATTCTGGTCTTGTAAACCAATGGAATTCTCGGGCAACGAAGGGGCCATTGCAACCCTACGCTGGATAGAGAAAACTGAGGCAGTCTTAAGAATAAGCAAGTGTGCTGAAGAAGATAAGATAATGTTTGCTTCTAAACTGTTTAAGAATTCAGCACTAGAATGGTGGAACACTATCCTCCAATCAAGAGGAAGTGATAGAACCTACAATATGGAATGGGAAGAATTTAAGGACAAGGTAGAAAGGAAATTTTGCCCACCCAATGAGAAGGAACAGATAGCAAACAAATTCCTAAACCTTAGGATGACTGGTGTGGATAGTAAGGGATACACTAAATTATTCTTTGAATATGCTAGAATAGTGCCAACTCTTGCTTCACCTGAACCAGTATTGATCTCCCGTTATATCTGGGGATTAATTGGAGAGATAAGACACGTAGTCAAGGCAGCTAGACCTCAAACCATAGAAGAAGCTGTAGAACTAGCAAATACCTTGACAGACGAATTAGTCCGTACCCGAGAAGAGGATCAAAGAAGGAACCTAACCCAGAAGCTCACACAAGAATTTCATTCTGGAAATTTTAATCGTGGGAAAAATATAGGTTCTACCTCTACACCTTACTGTAAGAATTACAAAAGAAAGCATATAGGAAGATGCTCCATATACTGTAACTTTTGCAAAATATCGGGACACAAGGAAGAAGACTGCAGGAAGAAGGCTAACAACAGGATATGTTACAACTGCGGAGAACAAGGTCATATCAAGCCTAACTGTCCGAAATTAGCTCCAGCTACAAACAACAAGAACACTAAAAATGCTAGAGCATTTGTTCTGACTGCAGATGAAGCCAAGATGATTCCAGATGTCATAGCTGGTACGTTTTTAGTTAATGATGTCTTTGCTAAAGTATTATTTGACTCTGGTGCAAACCAAAGTTTTATTAATACATCATTTTGCAAATTTCTAAATCAGTCACTAACTAAACTACCACAAGAATGCTTAGTAGAGACAGCTAATGGAGAAACTGTTAGGATTTCTGAAATCTTGCAGGGAGCAAGAATAAAAATTTTAAATCAGAAATTTATTGCAAACCTTTATCCCATGAATCTGGCAGGATTTGATATTGTTCTAGGAATGGATTGGTTAATAGCCAATAAAGCGTGTATTTTATGTGATCAAAAGTCAATTCAAGTAAATTCACCAAAAGGTAAAATGATCACAATTAAAGGAGATAAATTATCTAGATCCACAAAATTTATCTCTGTGATGAAAACTGCAAGTTATATAAGAAAAGGTTCTATAGTGTATTTGATTTCCATAATCACTGACACTAAAGGAAAGGATTTAAAAGATATTCTAGTAGTATCTCAGTTTTCAGATGTATTTCCAGAAGAATTGCCAGGACAACCTCCAGATAGAGAAGTTGAATTCAGAATCCATTTAATACCAGGAACAGCACCAATTGCCAAAGTACCTTACCGTTTGGCACCTGCAGAAATGCAAGAATTAAAGAAATAATTAGACGAATTGTTGGAGAAAGGATTTATACAACCAAGTTCATCGCCATGGGGAGAACCAATTTTATTTGTTAAAAAGAAGGACGGATCGATGCGTATGTGCATTGACTATCGTGAATTAAATAAGGTTACGATTAAGAAGCGGTACCCAATTCCAAGAATCGATGATCTATTCGATCAACTACAAGGAGCTCGATTTTTCTCCAAAATTGATTTAAGGTCAGGATATCATCAATTAAAGGTACAGGAAGAGGACATTCCTAAAACAGCATTTAGAACAAGGTATGGCCATTATGAATTTACTGTCATGCCATTTGGTTTAACCAATGCCCCAGCTGCATTTATGGACATGATGAACCGAATATGTAAGCCATATTTGGATAAATTCATAATTGTTTTTATAGATGATATTCTCATTTACTCTAAGAATAAAGAGGATCATGCAAAGCATTTGCACGCACTTTTAAGTCTATTAAGAAAAGAAAAGCTTTATGCTAAATTTTCAAAGTGCGAGTTTTGGTTAGAACAGGTACAATTTCTTGGACACTTAGTGAACCATGAAGGAATTCATGTGGATCCCACAAAAATCGAGGCGATTACTAAATGGAAAACCCCTGAATCACCAACTGAAGTTAGAAGTTTCTTAGGATTGGCCGGTTATTATAGAAGATTTATTCAAGATTTTTCTAGAATAGCCATTCCTTTAACTAAGCAAACCTGTAAATCTGTTAAGTTTGAATGGGGATTAAAACAAGAAGAAGCCTTTAAAATCCTTAAGCAAAGATTAACCCATACACCCATACTAGCGTTACCAGAAGGAGCTGAAGACTTTGTAGTCTATTGTGACGCTTCCAAATTAGGTTATGGATGTGTATTGATGCAATGTCAAAAGGTTATAGCCTATGCATCTGGACAACTTAAGAATCATGAAGAGAATTATTCAACCCATGATTTAGAGCTAGGATCTATAATTTTTGCTCTTAAGATTTGGAGACATTACCTATACGGTAGTAAGTTTACCATATTCACTGATCAAAAGAGTTTAAGGTATGTTTTCAAGCAAAAGGAGTTGAATATGAGACAAAGACACTGGATGGAGATGCTTAGTAATTATGATTGTGATATCCAGTATCATGAAGGAAAAGCAAATGTAGTGGCAGATGCTTTAAGCCGAAAGTATCATGAAAAGCCAAAACGGGTACGTTCTCTTAAATTAAATCTACAAGTAGATTTAAATAATCAGATAAGAGAAGCACAAGAATCTGTAATCAAGGATGATACTGAAAAATTAAAAGGTATGTTAAAAGAGTTAGAACAAGGGACCGATGGAATTTGGAGATTCCATGAAAAGAGAATGTGGATACCTAAATTAGGAAACTTACGTCATCGTATATTAGAAGAAGCCCATAAGTCTAAGTATACGATGCATCCAGGAAATGATAAAATATACCAGGATTTAAGGAAAAATTTCTGGTGGATAGGAATGAAAAAGGACATAGCAGCCTATGTTTCTAAATGTTTAACTTGTTCACAAGTCAAAGCTAAGCACCAGAAACCCTCAGGATTTCTACAACAGTTAGAAATGCCAGTGTGGAAATGGGAATTGATAACAATGGATTTTGTTACTAAATTACCCAAAACAAGGAAAGGTAATGATACAATCTGGGTGATTGTAGATAGGCTAACCAAGTCAGCTCATTTCTTACCAATGAAGGAAACTTTCAGTATGGAACAGTTAGCTAAATTATATGTAAATGAAATTGTTTCATTACATGGAATACCTTTATCAATTGTTTCTGATAGGGATAGTCGATTTAACTCTCATTTTTGGTCAAGTTTCCTAAAAGCAATGGGAACCAAGTTAAATCTAAGCACAGCTTATCATCCTCAAACGGACGGACAAAGTGAAAGGACAATTCAGACAATGGAGGACATGCTTAGAGCTTGTGTAATTGATTTCGGAGGTAATTGGGACGATCACTTACCTTTAATAGAATTTTCTTATAATAATATTTATCACACAAGTATAAATGCTGCACCATTCGAAGCACTTTATGGACGAAAGTGCCGAACCCCAGTCTGTTGGGCAGAAATTGGGGAAAAGCAACTATCTGGCCCTGAGATAGTACAAGAAACAACCGACAAGATTATTCAAGTCAAGGAATGACTAAAAGCAGCACGTGACCGATAGAAAAGTTATGCTGATAACAGACGCAAGCCATTGGAATTTCAAGTAGGAGACAAAGTATTGTTGAAGGTCTCTCCTTGGAAAGGAGTGGTAAGATTCATCAAACGGGGAAAGCTAAGTCCCAGGTATATTGGACCTTTTGAGATTATTAAAAGAATAGGACCTATAGCTTATCAGCTACAACTGCCAGAGGAAATGGCAGGAATACATGATGTATCATGTATCTAATCTCAAAAAGTGTTTAGCTGATGAATCACTAATAGTACCTCTTAAGGATATAGAGGTAAATGGACAACTCAAGTTTGTAGAAAAGCCTCTACAGATTGAAGACAGGAAAGTCAAGAACCTCAAGCATAAGAGACTAGTTCTGGTCAAAGTGAAGTGGGACTCCAAAAGAGGACCTGAGTATACATGGGAGCTTGAATCTGAAATGCAAAGGAAATATCCGCACTTGTTCCAGTAGATCTCGAGGACGAGCTCTAAAACAAGGTGGGGAGGATGTAACAATCCTCAATAAACCGACACCCTTATAAATATTTCCGATACCCTAATATATTTTAAAGTATCCCAATATGTCTTTAAATACACCCCATATGTGAAAACCGAGCCCGGAATGCATTAAATAGTATTTAAAATAAATAAAAACCTGATTTTTAAGCTGAGGCGGGCCACGTAGACCCACCCCAACCTTTACACGGGCGGTATCAAGGATTAAAGCCTGATTTCGGTGAATTTTAAGTTAAGGAGGGCCGCGTAAGCTAACCTTAACACTTACGCGGGCCGCGCGAGATCAAGAACGCAGAGACACCCTAGGCCGACACGTGTCGACATCGTGGCGGACCTACCTGATGAGCCGGACAAGCTAGTCCGTTGACTAGCATTGACGTGGGCCGCATAGACCTTCGTCTACTCTTACGCGGGCCGCGACAGACCCAGGTTCAGCAACTATATAAAGGAGCCATCTGGTTCAACCAGAAATCGTTCAAAATTCATTTCTCAATGTCAAATTCTGATATTAGGCATAATACGCGGGTATTATACCCCCTAATTAGCGAGGTTCTGCTCCGTTGTAAGTATTATAACCCCAATTTCGTATTAGATACGCTGCCCGATTGATTTAGGGTTCCGTAACAACTGTCGTGGTTCTGCCCGACGTAGTTGTTGGAATACCGTCTCGGGGAGGGTATCATTAATATTTTCAAAGGGTTATTATACTAACCTATGTACATTTGTATAAATTATAGATTAATCCCAGGAAACCCTTACGCGAAGTCTAAGATAGCAATGTGAGTTTATCCAATTTTTCTTAACCATTTTATAATATTTTACAAAACCTTAAATGTTTTACAATGTGATTAAGCGGTGATTGAGTCTTTGTAGTTCTTCAATTACTGCTGGTATGTTGGGGTTTTGTATACAAAATTTACTACACTGTGAGTAGTAAGTCGGGACGACAATACGTTACCATTGGACAATGAGTTAGCCAATGTGTAATATGACCCACCAGTCAGGATTGACAGTACTGAATGAGTAATTGTGTAGAAATAAACAATGTGATCGCTCTCAATACTGTTTTAATTGGTAAAATGTTTCTTGATTAAACTGGGATTCACTCACCAGTATTTCCCACTGACAAATGTTTTTAAAACGCGTTTCAGGTAACACAATCTGACAGCCAATTAGTAAAAAGCCAGTTGTAGAGCACTGAAGGCTTGGGAAAAATGTGGCTATAAAAGTTACCTAAAAGGCGATGTTTTAAATTCAATAAAATAGGGTTTATCCCTATAAACATATTGTAATAAGAAACTTGGGTTTTTCCCATGTGATTATTAATATCAAATGTGGTGGCTTTACTCTGATAAACATTTCCTAACTACGGTCCTGATGTAATTTCCGCTGCCAAATTAACCAACTGATACCACCAAAATTCTATGTTCGCGTCCGCCCGTTCCTGGTGGGTCATATTACACATTGTTTATTTCTACACAATTACTCATTCAGTACTGATAAGGGATCGGGGGATTGCGACACGGTCCCTTACATTCTTCCTGTCACACCCCAACCGATGGCGGAATCATCGGGGCGTGGCACTGAGCGAAACAGATTGTCCAGAAGTTTCCATAACAACTATCATTACCATTCAATTTAAGTTAACATGTCCCATACCATGTCTCAAATAGCAAACAAGTTATTACAGACAAAAACTAAACAAATATTCCGTTCCGACAACTCAGATTTAAACATGACAAATTTATTTGTTGGTTTCTAGGACTCCAGTTCCTAGCTTCAATTTCATCACAGCCCGAGAAGCATATAAGCAACCTAAGCACCTGTCACACACGTTAAAATAAAGTCAATACATAAAATGTAAAGGTGAGCATACAAGTTTGATAATAGCATATAGAGTTCGAATTCGTTTACGCATAACCAGCACGTACACATAGTGAAATAAAGCACGTTAGTTATCGACATAGATCCATCGATACCAATGACTGCGGGTTGACTGCCCGAGGCAGTTCGCAATACATGATTACCACCGTAATCCATGCAAGTAAAAGATCCTTAACAACCCCCGTGTGAACGGGTGCTGAGTCCAAACTATAGTACTATCGTTGCTAAGGCAGGTAGACAGCATTCCATGTGTAAACATAACAAACAAGCATTCATAAGCCACGTATAACATGCATAATTGGTTTAGCGTTAAAATAGCTTGAGTAGTGTGATAATTGTAGTTTGAATATTCGTAACGTATGTAACACCCAAAAGTGCTAAAAGCAAAAAGGGTTCGAGTATACTCACAGTGATTAATGGATTGAAGGGAGCGCTTTACAGCGAGTACGGTTAGCCTGAATAGATTCGATAACGTAAGGATAAGTGGCACGCAAAATAGTACAAAGTTCGAGGGGTTAGGATGGCTGATCGTGCGGATCAACTATCCGTGAGAGGAAGTCATCCTTGCGGGTGAACTATCCGTGCGGATGGTGATCCGTGCGGATGGTGTCCCATCCGGATGTGATATCCGTGCGTGCGAGCTGTCCGTGCGGATTAGTTGTGCGTGCGGATGGCTTATCCGTACGGACAAGTTGTTCGTGCGGATAAACGTTCAAGTGGATTGTTTCTCCCCAAGGATGTGTTTGTGTATGATGGCTTGTGCTTTGAAGTTTTCGTTGTAGCATTTAGAAAACATTTAAGTGTTTCTACCTTTCAAGCCAGTCGCGCGGACAACAATCCGTCCGGATGGTAGTCCGTGCGGACAGCCTGTGCGCGCGGGCAGAGACAATCCGTTCGGATAGCCTGTCCGTGCGGACGACTTGGCCGTGCGGATGAACACTGTTTGAATTTAGTTCAAGGCCTTAGTATCTCATGATCCGAAGAGTAATCCATTCAGAGGTCGTCCGTCCGGATTGCTCATTCGTCGATACTCAGACCTTGTTTGGAAAGTGGGTCCCAAGGGTAGCTTCGTCCGGGTGACAATCCGTTCGTATGGCCTGTCCGTGCGCACGGCTTGTCCGTGCGGACAGCTTGTCCATGCGGGCAACTGATCCGTGCGGACAGCCTCTGGTCTGATTGTTCCGTTCGTCTACTCTTGGTTTCTGTTGTCGTTTATCAAGACGTTCTGATTACGTGGCAACCACTTGGAGTTGCATTCTCACCCGCGTGACTAGACCGGTCAGGAACCACCCTGACTCGACATGTCGGCGACTCAGAACGTTCATTCCGGTTGACCCCGGAATCAGGTGTCTTGCGGTAGAACGCCAAATCTGGACTAGTGCATCCCTATTATCGAGTAGAGACTAGAACCGATCAGATTCGTACCGATCTTAAGGGTAAAAGAAGAAGAGAACTTAGGTTTATTTCTTTCAACTCTTTTATCCTTAGAAAAGTTTAGATTTAGGTGAAGTTCTTGTGAAATCTTATGGAAATCATTCAGATCTGAGATATTCTTGGTGGGATGAGGTCAAGCTTGAAGTTCATAAGAACTTCATGATGACGTCACCCGAGAATACCTCAAATCCGGGTGATTTCATGGTTAAAAGTGGAGATTTGAAAGATGGAAAGGTGTAGTATTGTGTAGTGATCAAGAATGTACAAGAATTAGTGCAAGATCTTACCTGGATTGAGAGAAATATGAGAAAAAGTGAAGAATGCGTGCGGTTCGGACGTCGCTTGCCAAAAGTGGAAAAGTTGGAGAGTGACCCGTGTATTTATAGGATGCCAAAGAGGGAAAGGGTGAACCGTGCGGATGGCACGTACCCGGATAGGCTGTCCGTGCGGATGGGTCATCCGTGCGGATTGGCAATCCGTGCGGATGTAGCCTGATTTGGTGCGTTCGGCGCGATGTTGCTTCGGTTTCGATTTGCGAGTGATTCGATGGGGTTTCCTAGTCAAATTACTTTCAGTCCCAACTACTACTTATATGGTTCGACTCGGAATTCGGGTTCGGGTTCATTTGCATTCGAGTTAGACTTCGAGTTCGATTATGTTCGCTTGATTATCACAACATAACATAAAATAAAATAAACATGCACAGGTAACACGTAAGGCACACACACACGTATAGACAACAAGTAAAATACACAGTTCGAGTTACGATTCGATGTCGGTTTGATTAGTATAGCTTGATTAACTTTATCGCGTTGTTACTTCCTATCATTCACAGTTGTAGGTCGATTGAAATACGATTAATACGATTCGATTATTGTAATGAACGACACTTACTCCACATAATATAAATAAAATAAAAACATTTCTACGAGTCAAGTCGCGCGAAAACGGTCGTTGACTTTGACCTTGACTTTGACTTTCACTCATGAAAACACGGGGTATTACAGCCTCCCCTTGTTTAGGGAATTTCGTCCCGAAATTAAGCTGAAAGCCGTAACTAACCGTGGATCACATGTGAGAGTCCTTTGTTTGGACCACAGAAAATCGTCAAATTAATCAAGTTTTTACGGTTAAAAATTGCTGATTTTTGGATATGATATGCGAAATTGTCTGATCTAAAAGCCTATAAAGTTTCAAATCTTAATTCGAAGCCGTTTTGGAGAAATTTGAATTTTGTTAGAAAAATGTTGAACGTTGCTGTTGATGTTCACCGTACGGATAACAAATCCGCGTTGACTATTGTTGACTCTGAATCGTGCGGAATCCGTGAACGTGTGTGACTAAACATAATCGTAACGGAGTCAAAACCGATCCTACAAGTGGTATCTGAGCAGGTGATCGATTGCGATGATCAAACATACTCAGATTTGAGCAATTTCTTCATCTTTCATATCTATCACGTTTTTCTCTGAGAATCGCTAAATTAAACAACTTTTTACGGGTAAAATTGTTAAGACTTGGATATGATGTGCGAAAACACTTGATTTATAAGCCTACAAAATTTCTTAATTAAACAACTGTGGGTACTTTGCCTTCATGTCGCTTTCGAGTTCCCAAGTAAACTCCGCGCCTCGTTTTCCTTCCCATCGGACTTTCACAATAGGAATGTTTGAGCGCCTGAGCTGCTTGGTTTGGCGATCCATGATTTCGACAGGCTTCTCCACGAAGTGTAATGTTTCGTTCACTTGTAGATCATCTAGAGAAACATGTAAGTCGTGGTCGGCGATGCACTTTCGGAGGTTTGACACGTGGAAAGTCGGGTGGACATTGCTAAGTTCCTCCGGTAATTCGAGTCTGTAGGCGACTTTTCCGATCCTTTCCAGAATCTTAAAAGGTCCAACATATCGAGGCGCGAGCTTCCCCTTTTTGCCGAATCGGACTACACCCTTCCAAGGTGATACTTTTAGGAGTACGTAGTCACCAACGCCATATTCACGGTGCCTGCGCTTTTTATCGGCGAGAACTTTCTGTCGATCCCGAGCTTTCGCTAGGTTATCTCGAATTTGGAAAATTTTGTCTGTCGTTAATTGTAGCAGCTCCGGACTGGTTAGTTGCGAGTGACCGATCTCGTGCCACACAATAGGCGATCGACATCTTCTTCCATATAAGGCCTCGAAAGGTGCCATCTGTATGCTAGCCTGGTAGCTGTTGTTATACAAGAATTCGACTAACGGAAGGTGTCTATCCCAATTACCACCGAAGTCTAGAACACACGAACGGACCATGTCTTCAAGAGTACGAATCGTTCTTTCAGTCTGACCGTCAGTTTGTGGGTGGAACGCAGTACTTAGATTAAGCGTTGTACCGAGTGCCGCCTGGAATGTTTCCCACAATCGTGAAGTAAACCGAGCATCACGATCAGAGATGATGTCACGAGGCGTCCCATGTCGACAAATGATCTCGTCGGTGTAGATTCGGGCTAATCGTTCTACCTTGTAGTCTTCTCGTATTGGCAGAAAGTGAGCTGATTTAGTCAAACGGTCAATAACAAGCCAGATGCTGTCGTGACCTGATGACGTGGTTGGAAGCTTGGTTACGAAATCCATAGCTATGCTCTCCCACTTCCACATGGGAATTGGTGGTTGTTCGAGCAAGCCAGAGGGTCTTTGATGTTCAGCCTTGATTCTGGCACAGGTTAGGCATTTTCCGACGTAGAGAGCGATTTCCCGTTTCATACCCGGCCACCAGTACCTATAGCGAAGATCATGGTACATTTTGTTAGCTCCGGGATGAATCGAATAGCGGGATTTATGGTCTTCATCCATGATAATCTGTCGCAAGTCGGTTCGCTTGGGAATCCAAATTCGGTCTAAGAAGTGGAATATCCCGTTTGATTTGCTCACTAGTTGGGCTCCATCGTGGTAGATTCGTTCCTTCTTCAGAGTGCGTTCGTTGAAACATGCATGCTGGGCGTCGCGGATGAGAGCTTCGAGGTTGTGCTGGGCTTGAACATTACGAGTGCTAAGCAAATAGCTCCGTCTGCTAAGTGCGTCGGCAACAACATTTGCTTTGCCTGGGTGATAACGAATCTCACAGTCGTAATCGTTGAGAAGTTCTACCCATCGGCGTTGACGCATATTTAGTTCCCTCTTATTAAAGATGTGTTGTAGGCTCCTATGATCGGTGAAGATACCATACAGGTAGTGTCGCCAAATCTTTAATGCAAAAACAACCGCGCCTAGCTCGAGATCGTGGGTTGTATAGTTCTTCTCGTGGATCTTGAGCTGTCGAGATGCGTAAGCTATAACCTTGTCTCGTTGCATAAGAACACACCCGAGACCAAGGTTGGAAGCATCACAGTAGACAATGAAATTATCGTTTCCGTCGGGTAGTGTGAGAACAGGAGCATTGCAAAGCATGTGTTTGAGGGTTCGAAAGGCAGACTCTTGTTTGGTTCCCCAGACAAAAGGTTGGTCCTTATGAGTGAGAGAGGTGAGTGATACAGCAATCTTCGAGAATCCTTCGATAAATCGTCGATAATAGCCCGCTAGTCCGAGAAAAGAACGGACTTCAGACGGATTCTTAGGTGTAACCCAGCTCTTGACAGCTTCAATCTTCGCAGGATCGACGTGAATACCCTGACTATTCACAATGTGACCTAGAAACTGAACCTCCCCCAACCAAAATTCGCACTTGGAGAATTTGGCGTAGAGTTGGTTCCCCTGGAGTAGCTCGAGGACCAAACGTAGATGTTGCGCATGTTCGGCTCTCGACTTGGAATAGATCAAGACATCGTCGATGAACACGATGACGAAACGGTCGAGATATGGCCTACACACGCGATTCATTAGATCCATGAAAACTGCTGGTGCGTTGGTTAGGCCAAAAGGCATAACGACGAATTTGTAATGGCCGTAACGGGTTCGAAATGCGGTTTTGGGTATATCCTCCTCTTGTATACGCAGCTGATGGTATCCTGAACGTAGGTCGATCTTTGAGAAACACGTAGCGCCTTGTAGTTGGTCAAACAAATCGTCGATTCGAGGCAGAGGATAGTGGTTCTTGATAGTCAACTTATTCAACTCCTGGTAGTCGATGCACATCCGGAACGTCCCGTCCTTCTTTTTGACGAAAAGGACTGGCGCGCCCCAAGGAGAGGTGCATGGGCGAATGAAGCCTTTTTCAAGTAATTCCTGGAGTTGGGTTGCGAGTTCGCGCATTTCGGACGGCGCAAGTCGATAAGGAGCTCTGGCGGTAGGGTTCGCTCCAGGAATGAGATCAATGCGAAAGTCAATATCGCGT
>JARYGA010055049.1:0-11421 GCA_030545235.1 Helianthus tuberosus
AAGTTAGTTTTTGTTATTATGTTTGATAAAAAAAAACAATAAATATAGATCATTTTTAGATAACTACAACATACCACTAGAAATGTTATCGGTCCGATGTAATGTGCTGCTTTAGATTGGAACCAGCTTGTTGTCTTTCTGTTCAAGCAGTCGATCACGTAGCTGCACCAGTCAACATCCTTAATATCTACATCAGGTTGCAATGTTGTAAGGAATTTCATGTTGACGCTGCCACCGTGTGTGAGCTCTGCCATTATTGAGTTGAACATTACAAGAAAGTTCAGTTGAAATAGCCTTCCACTCTCCTTCTGTTCTTTCACAACATGAATAATATGACGCATTTTTGGCAGTTCATCATCAATTTCAAATTGATTTCTAAACTTTGCAACAACTGGATCACTCATTGATGGTTTAGTCAACTCAACCTTCACTTTACCCATTGGTATGCCAAGAACTTCTTGTACTAGGTTAGGTGTTATCACTACATTATGTGTACCTAGATTCAGTGTGTTGATTGTAGGTTCATAATTGTTAGTGAGCCAGTATCCCAGATCAGTTGGTATTTTTGTTATATCAAAGTTCTTCATGCTTTCAAATCCCATGTTATCTACTTCTGCTTTCTGTTAGTCAGATAACACTTGCATGAATTGAGCAAGGTTTTTTGGGCTGTTCCTGATTCTAATTCTTTTTTTCTTATCAAATTCCTTGAAAAGTGTTGATCGTATAGGTTCAAGGTTTGTGGCAACAGCTTTTAGTGCTGTTTTTTGTTTCTTTTCCGGTTGTTCGAAGTCACTGTCTGATCAGCCTGCAAGTAATTTCAGAAGAAACATAGTAACCAGCACAAGTTATAAAGTGTACTATATATTAAAAAAACAATAACCAGTACCATTTTGATCATTTAATACATAATAAACCATGATTTTTATAATTCAAAACATCATTGTTACATAAGGTTCAGAAAAACATGATTATAATACATAACAGCATTGATAACATTAGAAAACTAAAACAAACAACATAAACATGATGATCATAGCAGGAGCTGGCTAGATTGCTACTTCATTCCAAAATTTCGGACTCATATAATATTCCTTTTTTGTTGGTCTTACAACTTTGAGTGGAATGGGATGCAAATGTTCATTATCAAAAGTAGGGATTGGTTCTCCTGGTTGTACAATTTGTAGTGGTTTGGGATTGTACAGCTCTGTTTTCACACACAAAAAAGCAACTGAAACTTATGTTACTTATCTCCTGAATTTGAAAGTAGCACAGTCGGTAAACCAGCACAGATTTGGAACCCAAAAAACCACTTGTGCTAGTTTCTTCTAAAACACTAAAGTAGCACAGACGGTAAACCAACTAGAATTTGTGCTAGTTTACTAGAAAACACTAAACCCTTTGTGCTAGTTTCTTCTAAAACAATAAACTAGCACAGATAGTAAACCAGCACAGATTTGGAACCCAAAAAACCAACTAGAACTTTGTGCTAGTTTCTTAAAAAACACTAAACTAGCACGGAAGTTAAACCAGCACCGATTTCAAAACCAGAAAACCAACCACAACTTTGTGCTAGATATTTCTAAAACACTAAACTAGCACATAGGTTAAACCAGCACAGAAAATAAACCAGCACAAAAAATAAACCAGCACTATTTCATTAAAACACAACGATCGATCTGTTTTATAAAATGCAGAACATGAATCAGTTTAGACATATTAAAACCCTAGAAATATGTTCGTTTACAGATCCTTAACAAACCTTCGAAATCGTCATCAGGTTTTGTTTCTTTATGCTTCTGGCTTCTTGTAGATCTTTTAGAACCTGTGTAATCGATTTGATTTCGAAGAAACTTAGAAAAACCGTACAAAATTGAAACGAATACACCAAAATGCAAAAAAAAAATGGAACGTACTCTCTGAATCCATCGTTGATGCTGTTTTTGTTGTTGTTTGTTCGATTTTCGTCTGTCTGATTGTCGATTTTAGGGGACGTTTGTTAGCGATTGGGAAGTTTTGAGAGAGAGTGAAGAAGAACTGTTTTTGAATCGTCAATAACTGCTTTGCTTTTTGTCCAGTACTATTTTTTTGTTTATGACGAAAATACCCCCGCGCGTTTTATTTTGTTTATTTATCTAGTTTAATATTAGGGATCTAATCTGGTCCATTGGTTGTTTAAAAAAATGGTGTAGATTGCTTCTTAGGCAACTTAGGCAAAATAGGCTTCTTAGGGGAACCGCCCCCTATATATATATACACACACACACGAGAAAACGCTAATAATGAAATTACCATGTTACCCTTAACTATTGTTTAAGAGACAAATAAAGAATCCTTTCAGAAACGAAATCAAATTTGTTCAAGATTACAATATGTGCAAATGATAATATTACATTATACAACAGCGGACGAGGGATATTCTTTAATCAGTGTAACAAGGAGCAAAAGTAAAGAAAAAGGAGGAATGTTTTTCAATGAGCGAAAGTAAATAAAGAAAAAAAGAAGACCGGCCGTAAAAGAAAACGCATTATAACAACATTGTGCGGTGGTTCGTGGCTTGCAACTCGATTAGATTGCTCGTGATTTTACGATGTCGAAGCTCATTTCACTTGGGTCCGTGGCTTGCAACTCGACTTGGATTCCATCCAATTCTCTCTTGAATCTGTCCTTAGAGCTTGCATACACCATCTTTGCTCTCACCTTTGATGTATCTGGTGCCCTGGTAAAATTTAATATAAAAAATAAAAATCCTAAGTTAGCTTAATATAAAAATAAAATTATTATTTTCCATTTTTCATAAAACAAACTGTATCGATCACCAAGCAATGAAGAAAATCTTGCTTTTCTGACAATTCTCATCAGTTGTAAAGTCAAAGTCAAAGACAGCATAGCGACATTCATTGCTAGGAAGAGAGTTTGTGAACTCTTCATAGCTCGCGTCAGGACTTCCAACCTTGTCAACAATCACTTGCTGCTCTTCGATCTTGAAAATAATGTATCGGTGGTTCCTCTTTGCTTTTAGCTCCAAGAACTTCAACTTACATGCATCATCCACAGCCATTCCAGACGCTGCGTTCGCCTAACAAACACATCAACACAATAATAACAAACCAATCCAAACAAGTTGCACAACCCTAACTTTTTAGTTGGGGCTATCGTAAGGTTCTCTTCTCTACCTATTACAACAATGCGGTTTAACCCATGTTTTTCTTAAAAAAAATCTCATAGTTTATATCAAAATCAAATATATCCTGGGCATCCCGCGGACCCTCTTCACCCACTGGTTCCGCACTTGAACCAAACCAAATCAAAGTAATCTAGAAACGTGGTCTTAACCGCGAACACATTAACTGTAGATCATGAGTAATGTTGTGGATATCTTTGTCATCAAGTTCTTGATACCATAAAATCAAAAACTACTTCATGGGTGACAGGATCATGCGGAAATACACACATAACATGCATGGGTAACATAAAAGAATGGAAATTTTCCATGTTTCTTGATGGACAATAAATGTATATATTTACAAGGAAAGAGATGAATACCATGGTTGGAGGTGTGATGGAGGATTAGATTGATAAGAAAATTGCAACAAAGAGAAAGAAAACAACGTATGGGGAAGAGGTGCTTGAAAATTGGAAGTTTTAGTGAACAAAGATGAAAGAAAATTGCGGGGAAAATAAAGGTATTCAGCTTCTTTTGCCTCACCACCAATCCACTCCTATTCCCATGGACAATATAATATATGACTCAGGAACCAATCATTTTTTAGCCGTCAAATAAGTTTAATCAAACGAACACACACTCGTGTTTTTTATATGTATATAAAAGTATTTACCGTACCGATTACTGTATTTACCAGATTTTACCAGATTACCAGTGAATTTCATTCATGGATACAGCTAGTATACATTCACGAATCTGATTATTAATAACTATCTCATATACGGATATACATGACATGCATGGTAACTGTATACTATTTTATGTCATATTGATTTCTTTTCCGTCGATATAAAAAAAAATTAGTTGGGATTTAGATGACTAGTTTGGAACACTCATAAATAGATTTTGCCTCAATTATTTGTGAAAGTAAATAAAAAAAAAGTTTATTATATCTCTCATACATACGTGCCTGCCTGCATGTTAAGACCATGATCAAACCGGCCTTCTCTCATTATCTTTTCAAACTATTTAACATTTATTATAAATACTTTTACCCGCGCTCTCTGACGAGTGGCCAGAAAGATGAGGTTGCTGATGGTAGTCGAGGAGGAAAGAAAGAAACGATGCTGGAGGTGGTTAACGAGAGTCTGAGAAAACGGCAGTAATCTGTCCTCCGTTAATTGCCACAATTGAGTTCGGTACAGACCTACGAAACCATGGGAAGTAAATGGTTTCAAACCAACTTTGTTTAACAAGAATACTAAGAACCGTTTCGGATGTAAAGCTAAATGAGCATACACAACATAACGATAAAGTGTTGTTACAAAATACATAATATTAAGCATACTAAGGTTCAAAAACATGAAAACATCAAGTATGTAGCTCATGTCTAAGCTTAGTGTGCAGTACCTGAAAAGCATGCTTAACAAACTATAAATAGTTTGTGAGTCCACATGTTTAAGAATACAAGTAATTAATTGAGTTTTGTTTTGCACATCTATGATGTATTTACGATGAGTCCACAAAAAAAACATATGTAGTGATTGTTTTAATGCTTGACTAATGTCTAGTCACATAACATTAGTAAACTAGTTGTTTCCCCATGCTTCACGGCGGGATTTTAGTTGGTAAATATTTAGTTTGATTCAATTCATGACGGTACCGATGTAGTACCGACACTCAGTGTAACAACAAAATGAGATGTCCTTATTAACAAAGTTGTAACGTGCCCAAAATAATATTGATATGTTTATACATCAAAGGTAATAACGGTGCCGGTTTCAATAATATCAATGCCGATACCTAAATTAGCACGGGTTCGATTCAAACCAAAACACGTAAATTGTATGCGAAATACGTACTTAGATAAATAAACAAATAATAATAATAATAATAATAATAATAATAATAATAGTAATAATAATAATAATAATAATAATAATAATAATAATAATAATAATAATAATAATAAAATTGTGAGTATTTCACCATCTTAACCCCAAATAAAAAATAAGAGTTACTCTAAAAGCATATATTATTAATTATACTTAAAAAGCTGTAGTGCTTTTTTAAAATTTGTTTCATAATGCGCTTAAAATAATCTAAGTCATGTAAGAATACATGGTTAAGAGGCTGTTTGGTAGTCTTTGAATGGTCATTAAGAGACTACCTCTTAATGGAACCATTAAGAATTTTACCAATGAGAAGGTAGAAGAATGTGACATGTGATGATTTACCATTCAGAGGTTACCTCTTAACCACTGTTGCAGAAATCGGCCTAGGCGGCCGATTAATCGGCGCCTAGGCGCTAGGCGGTTGGCTACTGATTAATTTTAAGCTAGTCGGTGGAATTAATCGGTTTTGGTCAAAGTCGGTCGTAGGCGGTCCTAGGCGGTGAAAATCGGTTCTAGGCGGTCAAAAATCGGATTAATCGGACTATATTAATCGGTCAAAATCGGTCCTAGGCGGTCAAAATTGGTCAAAATCGGTCAAAATCGAACCATACTATCTGAAACTTGAAGTATTTATGTGAATTTTGAAGTATTATTTTTATATTATTGGGTATATATATATAATTTTGAAAAAATACATATAAAAATCCCATTCCGATTAATCCCGATTAATCCCTATTAATCCCGATTAATCCCTAGGCGGTACCTCACCGCCCCACTAGCGCCTAGCGCCTTCTACAACATTGCTCTTAACCATTCAGACTTGCGGTTACCTCTTATTCATTCAGAGGTTTTAAACCATTAAGAGGTAGCATCTGAATGGTTATTAAGAGGCTACCAAACAACCCCTTAATGACTCGTCTTTAAAGTTGAATAACTAGTTTTTCTTTTTAAATGCAATATCTTGTATCTTTATCTAAGACCTTTTTTAGCATAAAGTTTTACCCTATTATGTTTTTCTAAGAGTCTTACCCTTTTTTATTACCTGTCAATTCATATGTTGAGTCATATTAAACCAACAAAGAAGACTAAAAATAGAAATTTAACCGGCTCAAAAGAGCTTCTTTAAATCGAAACAGCTAAAGATTAAAAAAACATTATGAAAAAGAAAAACAGATAATTCGAAAAAAGTTTTCCATTTTAGTCCCTGAGATTTTGTTCAAATTGTCATATTAGTCCAAATAGTTTTTTTTCTCCTATGGGTCCCTGACTTTTCCATTTTCTTGTCATTTTGATCACATTGCCTAACTCAGTCTAAAAATCTGGTTATAACTAGGGGTATTTTTGGCATAACTGTTGTGTAGTGATAACCAGGGGTATTTTTGGCATAACTGTTGTGTAGTGATAGCCAAGAGTAATTTACAACATAATTTCGTAAACCTTATAAAAATTTAATGCCAAAAATACCCCTGATTATAACCTGGTTTTTAGACTAAGTTAGGCAATGTGATCAAAATGGTAAGAAAAAGGAAAAGTCAGGGACCTAGAGAAGAAAAAAAAAATTATTTAGACTAAAATAGCAATTTGGACAAAAACTCAAGGACTAAAATGGCAATTTACTCTAAAAAAAAAACCTTTATGAAAAAGAAAGATAAAAAAGACAACCTTTCCTTTACAACTCCATCTTCTTTCATTTGCAATTACAGATAACACATTTCAAGACTTAGAGAGAGAAAGAGGGTCGACAGTTCTGGCCAACCTAAGATGACTGACCACGGCGGCGCATACAATTCATCTGGTCCAAACTCCCGCTATGCCCGACGCTGCTTCAGCAAGACCGGACCGTACGGTGGTGGAGACCCAAAATTAGTCTTCATCGGATCTGGCTACATTCCTATCACCGGCGATAAGGACTTTTCCGGTCACATGCAATGTCAGATCTAGGGTTCCGGCATGATATCCGGTTACCTGTTTCGGTTTAACCTTTGTTTCTTCACAAATCGACAACTAATTATGCATATGGAGCCTAGGTTTACTGCCACCGAAGTTCGTTTTTGTTTTACCGTTAACCATGGTAATTTCTGATGTAACAAATGGCAAAATTGAAATTTTTAGTGTACCGTAGCTGAACTAATTGTTGTATATAACTAAAACCAAGACTATCGAGAAGATAAAAATAACTACCGCCAGATGTCGGTCACTTGTAACCTGGAAATGGGCAAGGCCCTTCATCTTTTGTTATTATACTAGTAGGAATGCCCGCGCGTTGCGGCGGGTGTCCCGACTGATACCAGATCCAATTATAATGTCTCTTACAAATGCTGACGTTAAAGCATAAAACTCATTACCTACTGATATGATATTATAATTAGGATTATTTGGGATGCTAAGTCAGATTGTAAACTGAGTTTAACTTCAAGTTCTTATACAATGCCGATAAATGACGATAATGTCCTTATGGCACATAAAATGGGCTTTAAGCATAATATTCAAACCAAACCTTTTGCTTACTGATATGTTATGACAAATAAAGTAATACCAATTATTTTATAAAAATCATTTACCGGAATATTATGTATGTATATATATAGGGTAAGGTTCATGCGAGAACCACCCTTATTGCGAGAACCGCGAGAACCAATGTGAACACAACCTAAAATAGCTAAAAAAACCTAACCCCCCCCCCCCCCAAAGCTAAATGCTAAAAACTAAACCCCCCCAAAAACCTAACCCCCCCCCCCCCCCCAAAAAAAAAAAAAAAAAACTTAAACCCCCCCTCCCCCACCCCCCAAAAACCTAACCCCCCCCCCCCCCCCCAGCTAAAATGCTAAAACCTAAACCCCCAAAAAACCTAAAAAAAATAAAAAAAAAATCTAAAAAAATAAAAAAAATCTAATTTTTTTAATATTTTTTATGTTAAAATCGCTACTTTTAGTATCAAAAAAAAAATTTAATTTTTTTTTTAATTTTTTAATTTTTTAATTTTTTTTCTTCGAAAAGTAGCGATTTTTTTATAAAAAATATTTAAAAAAAAATTTGTGTGATTTTTAGCTATTTTTAGGCATTTTTGGTCGTGTTCACATTGGTTCTCGCGGTTCTCACAATAAGAGGTGGTTCCTAACGGATCTTTGTCCTATATATATATATATATATATATATATATATATATATATATATATATATATATATATATAGGGGGCCGCTAAAATGAAAACCACCCGTAGTTGCGAGAACCACGAGAACCACTCTCCACCAATCAGATAATGACACTCAAAACGGTAATATAGTCATTTAATCAAAACCATCAAATCATCTCTCTCCTCTTTAAAGTCCCTTTTTCAAGTCATTTCAATTTCTCTCTCTTCATATCAAATCATCTCTCTCCCCTTTATAATTTTTTGTTATTTTGTAAAAAGATTTTTATAAAAAAAATTGTAAAAAAGTTAGTAGGCACGACTTGTTGTATTACACGCCTTTTAATCCAAGTAAATAATAATAAATAACTTTATTATATACATATTTTTAATTTAATTTGAGGGTCGCAAGTTGCAACATGAGGAAAATAATTTATTTATAATTACAATACAAGTTCTGTTAAGAATATTATATTGACAAATAAACATCTTTTACTCTATTATATATATATTGTTAGTGAAGGATCATGAATAGTAATTTTAATTTTATAATAATATATAGCTTTTTATTATTTTTTATTTTTAATAACATATTTTTAATTATTTTCCTTTTTTAAAACCGTGTATTTTCTTTACCGTTTTTTAATAATTCTCTTTTCTTTTTAGAACATATATTATCGATTAATTTGATACTTCTTTAATATTATAGGTTTATAATTTTTTTCTTAAAACTTAAGTACGTAGTCATGATTGATTTTTTCCCGAACATTTCGTTATAAGTTTTGTTAAAAACGAAATTGTACTTAAAATAAAGTATTTATTTGGTATCATAAAAAAGTACGATGATAAACTAAACCGTTCTAATGGTTTAGCTTTCTAAACAACATGCTTTATTTTCAAATCATTTTTGTTTTACATTATCATTTGCTCGGTTTCGCCGCAACGTGCGGCGACAAAAAACAAGTTTGTATTAACAAGTATGTTTGTTTGTCACACATATAATTTAACGCATTAAAATAACATTGTGGCCGACTTAAATCACTTTATTATGTTTTATAGTTATAATCTTCATAATACAATTATAAATACCAAAAATCAGTTTATTCCAATCGAATGGGTTAAAATCGTAAAAAAAGTTTTCGTAAAAAATGTAAAAAAGTTTAAAAACGTGTGTGTAAAAAAGGTTTTTGTAAAAAAAAAGGTAAAAACCGTAAAAAAGGTTTCATATAAGTTTTTGTCTTTTGTAAAAATAGTTTTTATAAAAAAAATTGTAAAAAATTTTTGGTAAAAAAGTTTTTGTAAAAAAAAGTTTAAAACCGTAAAAAAAGTTTTCATAAAAAAAACGTAAAAAAGTTTAAAAAACGTGTGTAAAAAAAGTTTTTGTAAAAAAAAAAGGTTAAAACCGTAAACTTTTTAACGTAAAAACGTAAATTTTTTAACGTAAAACATAAACTTTTTAACGTAAAACGTAAACTTTTTAACGTAAAACGTAAACTTTTATGTAAAAACTTTTTAACGTAAAACGTAAAACTTTTTTTATGTGAATTGTAAGATGTATAACGTAAAACGTAAACTTTTAACGTAAACCGTAAAACATAAACTTTTTTCACGCAAAATGTAAAACCTAAACTTTTTAACGTAAAACCTAAACTTTTTAACGTAAAAAGTAAAGTTTTATGTAAAAACTTTTTAACGTAAAACGTAAACTTTTATGTAAAAACTTTTTAACGTAAAACGTAAAACTTTTTCCACGTAAATTGTAAAACGTAAAAAACCATGTGATAAAACGGCGCCTAAACAAGGGGCGTGAATACGGGGCATAAAAACGCCGCGAAAAATACGGGACGTAAAAAACGCCTCGTTAAAACGGGTCGTAAAAAACGACGCGTTAAAAAAACGACGCTTGAAAAAACCGAGCGAAAAAAACGGTGTGCAAAAACGATGCGTGCAAAAACCGGCGCGCAAAAAAATTGTTTTGTTAAAAAAATTTAATTTAAAAATGATTTTAATAAAAAAATTCTGTTTAAAAATAAAAATTAATATAATAAAACAAAAAAGTAATAAAAAATAATAAAGGCAAAAAGACAAAAAAAATAATTTTACTAAAGCACCCTTTAAGATTAAAATATTAAAAAAATAATAAGACAAAATATATTTATATTAATTTTAGTTACTTTTAATCTCATCCATCCATCTTGTTGATCTAGTGGCTAGTGGCTAGAAACTGGTTCTCTTGGTTCTTACAACTAGAGATGGTTTTCATTTTAGCGGTCCCATATATATATATATATATATATGGATGAGGGTTTATATTCTTGATGACGTTGATACTTGACATGATAAATATGAGTTAAATAAACGATAACCTGCTGTAAAAGATGTTAAATGTCGTTGTTGTTCACTAAACATGTTACCGGAACAAATAGAACTTGCGTTAGAGCGCTATAAACTGAAAACAGGAAGTTGTCAAACTGTTACAGCCGCCTTCAGTTGGCTGTAACTGGGTCATAACTTAACGAAAAATTGATTTTCTTGAGTCTATAACGTGTTATTTCGAAATACGCTTCTAATGACACTGGAATCATAATTTTTGGACTTCGTTTGCTATTTTAAATAAATGATTTCGTTTCAGCAATTAAAGCTGCGTTTTCTGCAGATTTTACGCATTATGTTTTGAGTCATAACTGGGCAAATATTTAGAGTTAGACAATGAAATCTATACTGTAGATGGCCTTAGGTGCCAGTGAAAATATCCAAGTAGAATTTCGTCAATAGGACTTACGATGAATTTTAAATGAATTTTTCCGTGGACTGCAGTCAGAAAGTGACGAATCTGATTGCAGCCAGGTAAATGATTTTTATAAAATAATTGGTGATGAATTGTATCCCGATATTTTGACACAATAGTATTTGGATCGTTTAAAACATTCTGTAAAAATTTGGGAATTTTTGGAATAAGTTAACTATTTTATTAAAATGCCCGAAAACAGCCCAGTTTTGGATGTTAAAGCTGAAACGACGTAGGTAGTAATTTGCGTGTCTAAATGTCGGGTAGGTTATCTGAGAATGATCTAACGTGTTAGATGTTAATGAAAGTGTTATGTGCGATATCGGATTCTTGCTTTTTAATGGTTATAGACGGGATGTTTATCTGGGCGTGAACTGTTAAAGTGAGTGCGTGTTATGTGATAGATGCGTGTAGGAACTTTGTGTTTTATTTAAAACCATTAAC
>JARYGA010055050.1:0-54229 GCA_030545235.1 Helianthus tuberosus
TTCAACTAATATTTACCAAGTTATTAAAGTGGCAAAACTGATTTTATAACTTTTATATTAATAGTTATGAATTTCATTTAAATTAACCCGTTTGACTTTAATTTGACCCGACAATTAAACTAAGTAAACGTGGTAATTAGGAGGCGCCCTTTTGAGGGTTAACTACCTACCTAATTACGGTCACGTAGCCATGTTCGTTGCGAACCATGGCTTAGCCGTTTAAAAAGGTCAAGCGTTTATCGAACGTTTGACTTTTCGGCTATAACCGCTAAAAATTAAACTAAATACGAAAGGGAACTTACAAAGGGTCCAAGCAAGGATCAAGATCAAGAAAACTCAGGTATGAAGCTTCAACAAGTGAAAACCCCAACTTAGAGTTGATCTTGAATGAAATGAGCAAAGAACCCAATGAAAGCCCATGCTATTTATAGGAAGTTAGGATCATTGAGATCATTACATGTGTTAAGAAGGATCAAGCCTAGCCTTTCATTGTTGCACATAGTATTACAATACAATGGGGGTCGAAAACCAGCTCAAGGTATTGCAAAAGTTGCATTAAAACCTCTGAATTCAGCCCAGATTGCTGAAACTGGTTTGCTGAAAATGTGCATCTCAGGCGACATGCGGAAGGTGTCACTGATTCTTCCGCGACACTCCTGGGCTGACCACCTGAAAGTTTCAGTTTTTTGACAGTTTTGGCCCCTGTATGCTAAACACTTGATTCTTGGCACATTTAAGCCCCGTTAACCCCATTTCAAGGCTCTATAATGATGCCTAAACATGGGGAACATGAAACATGCTCAAAAACATGTCGGATGTCGGTTCGTTTGGCCGTACGGTCCTGTTGTACGTCGAATTACGACGAAACACGGACGGACGCTAAAAATGGTCCAAATTACGCGACGAGTGGAATTTTATCATGCCGAACACTAAAATAAAATATTTTAGTGCTTACATAAATTTTTGGGTGTCCGGGGATATTCAGAATGCGAGATATGCGCGAAAATGCAAACTTGTGCACTTTTTGACACTTTTAGTCCCTGCATGACGTAAAAGTTTATTTTTGCGCATCGAACACCTCTAAGCCCATACCTAAGCTATATAAAAGATAATCAGGGCATGTTTAACTCATGGTCATATTCCGGAAGGTCCGAATCATACGAATCGACATACTTTTGCCGTTTGACGCAAATAGTCCTTTAATCGCACAAGGTAGCGCGAAATGTCGTTAAATGACATCCAAGCCTTCCATAACCCATAATGGGCCTTCCCAAACATGTGTTTAATTATTTCTACGCTTTCGATCGTTTAAATGATCACAAAAAGGCGTAGATTCAAAAGTTGACGCTTTAGGCCCCTCTAATGCGCAAACTTGCGCATTTCATCAATTAATAGCGTTGAAGCCTTATTTAATTCATATTAAGCATTCTTGGGAGTATTATTAAACACCAAAATGCTTTGGGTTCCCTAAAAGGTCATTCAGAGGTATAATTAAACGTATTGACACTTTTAGTCCCTTATATTTACAAAGTTGCGCGTAACATCACTTAAAGGCACAAAAGCCTTGGACGGTCAACGATTGGCATTCCCGAGAGTATAATCATATATCATGAAGCTCTCGGTTTGTTAAAAGGTCACTCAGAGGTAAGAATTAACATGTTGACGCTTTTAACCCCTTTATTGCGCAAACTTTCAATTAATTACACAAACGGCTACACTTGATCAACAAGTGGCTCATTCGTGAATATAAAACCATAAAAGGTTATTTAAAAACTTATTTAAGTTATGTGAATACTTCCAGTTTGTTTATAATTAAAGTTTTTCGATTTTTCGAAAAATTAGTCCCTTAAATTCAAGGTTTGACTTTATTAGGGTTTATTACACGTGTCAATATATCATTGGACGTGCTTTAACGAGGTGTTAGATCAAGGGACAAAAGACTATAAACTGACTTATAGAAGAAGTGACGTTTTGGAAGTGGTTGGTTATTCTGATTCTGACTTTGCTAAATGCAAAGATGACAAGAAATCCACTTCAGGGTATATCTTTATGTTAGCCGGCGGACCTATTTCATGGAGGAGTTATAAACAACAGCTAACTTCAACATCCACTATGATGGCAGAATACATTGCTGTATATAACGCTACCTGTCATGGAATGTTGCTAAAGAATCTGATTACTGGACTCAAAGTTGTTAATTCCATATCTAGACCGTTGAAGTTGTACTGTGATAACTCAGCTGCCGTTAACTTCTCGAACAGTAACAGTTCGACCGGAGCTGGATTATATCTTGATACAAAGTATTTGTTTGTACGTGAACGTGTTGAGGAAAATAAGCTTTGTATTGAGTATATAAGTACGAAAAATATGCTTGCGGATCCGATGACTAAAGGTCTCCCACCTAAAGTATTCGAAGAACATGTTTCGAAGATGGGCTTTTGTAAAGACCTTATTTAAATGCATATTGTACTTACTTACGTTTTAATGATAAAATTTCCTCATTTGATTTGTTTGTCTCTAACTACATTCCGCTAGCCTAATGACGTAAAGACTATTATTATACAAATCATCGTTTAAGGGCTTACTTGTAAATTGATCCTTACTATGCTTAGGTTTTAAATTTGGGATTGTAGTATGATTAATGGGGGTCCTGAGTTGAATAACTGACTCAACGACTGTATTTTTCTGCTGCAATTTTGGTTTAAAACTAAAATGAGTATTAACTCCTGATCAGGCTTATCTAATACTCATAATAAATGATCACTCGGCCAAGTGGGAGAATGTTAGAGTAAATTATTTATTTAATTATTATTAAATAATTTATGGTGCCCTTATTGATCATTTATCTAATAACTAGATCAATATTTACCTTAATATCCCTATAAAATTAACTGGGCTTTATTTGATGGACGTAAAGGCCCGTAGTAGTTAATTAGGGTTTCCCATTGGGTGAAGCTTATAAATACAGGTTATTGGGGAACCCTAAAGAGACACCATAAAGTTTACGACCCCCTCACTGCAATAACCTAATTCGTATTCAACTCCATCCTAACTGCTCACCCTAAACGGGAACCGATCAAGATGGCTTCTTCTTCATCTCTAACCACTGCTGGATTGTCAGGTATATCAAGATCCCTAAAGTGTTTTTCCATTAGATATTAAAAGAACTGATTAACATGCTTACATATGAAAAGTGCATCATTGCGTACGTTATCTTTCGGTCTTCATTTTTTATTCACTATGATCGCATCGCCAACTTGAGTTGTAAATTATGCATCCATCTCAAGGCATCTTAATCGCTGGATCCGGGAAGGGTGTTAACCAACGTGAACGTAATAGCTTGCTTATATATAGACCCTTTGTCAAGTTGTGAAATGTGAATAACCTTCAAGTATATTTTTTCCCACAAATTCAAAAGAACTTGTTTCCCACATTTAAAATAAGCCAATGGAGATGGGGGGGGGGGGTGTTCATTGAATGCACTTGATGTTTTTACACCAACACATGATATGAAATTTATGCAGGCATCAAATATCAACATCTCCAACTTTGTTTCAGTGAAGCTTTCCAGGTGCAGCAACTACAAGATCTGGAAGGCTCAGATGCTTTGCCTCGTAGAGAGTCAGCTGTTACTTCACATCATTAGTGATGAACACCCTTTTCCGGTGGATAAGGGTGTCCACATGATTTCGCAATATGACAAACTTGTCAAAGGTTGGATTTTTGGTTCTGTGACCGAAAAAGTGCTCGAGGATTTGGTAGACTCCAGTACGGTACACGAGGTCTGGGTGAAACTAGAATCCCTCTTTAATTCACCAATAAGCAACACAGAAGGTATGTACTTCATTAACTACCACACATTTGATTGAATGATTTCCCATACTAGAAAAGTAAGTTTTTTATTTGACACTTGAATTTATATTCTTTAAGAGATATTAAAATGCAACGCAGGTGTTCCATCGAATGTACTTCATGTATCTACACGAACAGAAGACTTGAGATATATGCTGGCAACAATTGTTAAGGTCTCCGACTTTGTTTCAGTGAAGCTTTTCGGGCGTGGGACCGGGAACTACGATGTCTGGAAGACTCAGATGCTATGTCTCATAGAGAGTCACGATCTGCTTCACATCATTCATGCAAAAGCTCGTTTTCCATGGGATAAGGGTGACCCCATGACTCAAACATATGACAAGCTTGTCAGAGGTTGGATTTTGAGTACTCTAAACAAGTACGTGAGTTTTCCATGTCTACCGATCGGTACAATTGATGTGGAGGAACCTAGAATTGAAATATACTGGTGGTACGCACTCCATTAATTACCTTGCATGTATTTGATTTCCCGTAGTAGAATTGAGGCCCATGTAACTCCGCTTTTGGTTGGGTCTAGTAATTTTCTTCAATGGACCGTTTTTAATTGACTATCGAATTTATATGCTTTCTCAAATATTGAACTGAATTTCAGGTGGTTTAGCAGATAAAACAGATGACTTGAAATACATGCAGGCATCCAATATTCACGTCTCCAACTTTGTATCAGTGAAGCTTTCTGGCTGCGACAACTATGATATTTGGAAGGGTCAGATGTTTCACCTCATAGAGAAGCAGGACTTGTTTCACGTCATTCTTGTCGATATTCGTTTTCCAAAGTCTGAATGTGACAACCTTGTCAAAGGTTGGATTTTGGGTACTATGAACGACCAACTGCTCAAAGATTTCACAGACTGCTCTTCCGCAAGAGAATTATGGAGAGAACTAGAATTACGCTTTACAGGTAGAAATAAACGTGGGTGAATAGTAACTCCACTTTTGGCAGGGTCGACTAATAGCTTCAGTGAAGCTTTTTTTGTCTTTAAAAGCTTATATGCTTTCTGAATTATTGGAATGAAATGCAGGTGATTCACAGGATCCGTTTGATGTTTATGTAGCAGAACAAGAGTTGAAATATATTGAGGCATCAAATGTTAATGTCTCCAACTTTGTATCAGTGAAGCTTTCTGGGCGCAACAACTATAAAATCTGGAAAGTTCAGATGCGTTGCCTCATACAGAGTCAGGGGCTACATCAGATCACTAAGGAAGGAGCTGGGGGTGGTTACAGCATCACTAACAATTAACACAACCTTGTCAAAGGCTGGATTTTCAGTACTATGAACGACCAAGTGCTCCAAGATTTCTATCACCTGTCTGACGTACCACGTATATGGAGTGTACTAGAATCAACCTTCGGAAACTCACCTGCAACAAACGATGTCTATGCAGAAGAAGGTGTGTACTCCATTAACTACCACGTATTTGATTTCCCATGCTATTTCCGTTTTTGAAATATTGAAATTAAATGCTTCAACAGATTCAGTAGGATTTATATTCAGAACAGGATCCGCAAGAGATATTCCAGAAATAGAAAACATAGATAGCATCAGACGGACGGGATTGTATGAAGCTGCAGTTGATGGGTGTTGGTGGAAAGCAAAATCCATACTGAAAATCCATAGAAACGCTGCCACTGAGGTCATCCATCCAAATGGCAACACGATCCTTCACGTAGCCGTTGAAATGGGCAACAACTATTTAGTAGAGAAACTGCTGGAATTTTTAAAAGACGGAGAAGTTATCGAAAAGAAAAATCTAAATGGTTTGACAGCATTACACGTTGCTGCACTGGTTGGTAACACAGAAAAATCTAAAGAACTGTTGGAGATTCCAGACAGTAACGAAGAGAAACTATTCAATACTGCGTTTTACAATGGGAAGCTCAGTACATCTGCATATTTGTTGAGATGCGCACCGCCTTCTGACTCAAGTTCAGATGAGTATCCGAGATCTGCTCTCCTAACTGCTATTTTCACAAAACAATATGGTGAGTAGTTATACTATTTGTGGTAAATGTGTTGGGTTGACATGTAATTTTGGGTTGGCGGGTTTAATTGATGAACCTGCACAAACTTTAAATCATATAACCAATTAATTATGTATACGAGTCAACAGATTGAAGGGTTGTAAACAGGTTAAACGGGTGTATATAAATAGGTTAGACGAGTCGTAAATTGGTTGCCGGATGGAGGGGTTGAACCTCATCCTATATATACACACGCACACACACTTAAGGTTAGCCCGATAACCCGTTTTCCACCCGTTTGACCCATTTATACGGGTGAGGTTCAAATAAAGAATCACCACTCTTATTTATTACACTCTAATTTTTTGGATAGATATGTACGTTGTGAAATTACGCATGTTGAAAACATAATTATTTTAATGTCAGGTTTGAGCCATATAAAGAATCACTACTCTTAGTTATTACATCATGTGATTAGATTAAGGTGGTCTCATTCCTATTAATATCATGCAGATTTAGCAGAGACACTACTCAACAAATTTTCGGATATTGCTTAATTCGAAGACATATTGATGGCAATAACTATAACCTTCCCAACTGATCTTAGCTTTCTGGAATCTTTTATCTATCCATGTATTTCTCTAATTCATAAAATATCTATAAACCTGGTAAATACATTAATTTATTCCACTGATACTACTATGTCTTCTTGCAGCTTTCCAGAATGTCTGGCATACAACAGTCATGGGAGTTTCTTTTGTTATTTCACTCTAATTTTTTGGATAGATGTGTCGACGACATCTTACCAGTAGCTAAAATCTGTAATAACACGTGCTGCAACTGCTTGGGGATGAATTCTATGATATTACTTGGTGAGCGATTCAACTATATATGTGTGTGTGTACATTCTTGACGTGGTTTGATTTATCTAGTAATTTTTTGTTATTTCTTGTGCAGTCCCAATAGTCACACTTTATCCAATATATAAGTTGATTTGTCTCTTCATTCTAATGCTACATTTAACCTTCTCTATGTTGTACTTCCTTGTTTGGAAGTTCCTAGAAGTTACCGGTACACGATTACACATTAATCTGCTCATTACCATACCATCTAAAGATGAAATCTTCATATAATTTCCTCTAAATTTTCTAAACTGTAGTGCGTCCAATCAAGAACATTGAGAAAAAGAGAAAAGAGTACAAAGAAGCAAAGAAGATTTTGAGCTTGATATGTGATCAGATGGGCAAAAAAAAATGATGGTTACCGTTCTTCACTTATTGAAGCTGTACTCCAAGGTACTTACGAAGTTGTTGATGAGATTCTTTTTAACTCACCACCTACAATCAACTGTGAGAATGATGAAGGGTACAGCATTATTCAGTTAGCTATAATAAACCGTTCGGAAAAAGTGTATAACCTTATCTATCACATAATTGAGCGCACAGAGTCTTATAAAAGAAAAGAGGATTCTTATGATAATACTATTGTACACTTGGCTGGAAAATTGGCACCTTCATTTGTACTTGAACGTACTACCGGTGCAGCACTACAACTTCAACGAGAGCTTTTATGGTTTGAGGTATGTGGCAAAAAATATGTCATACATCATATGGTTCACTTTGTTCTCTAGTTGCATAAAAAATGATGTGGTTGAATTCTACAGGAAGTGAAGAAGCTTTTCTTACCTATTCAACATAGGGAACGGAATAAGTACAATCAGACACCAGCAATGGTGTTCACAAAGGAACACTTGGATTTGATGAAACAAGGAGAAAGTTGGATGAAGATGACTGCAGAATCATGTAGCATCACTGCGGCATTAATTGTCACAGTCGTATTTACAGCAGCAATCACTGTACTTGGTGGTAATCAAGCATCCGGTATCCCCTTCTTCAAAGAAAAAACTGCCTTCACTATCTTTGCTTTTTCCAATGCATTTTCACTGTTTACATCAGCCACCTCGCTACTAATGTTCCTATCGATCCTCACCGCACGTTTTTCTGAAAAATATTTTCTGGTTAGTTTACCACGAAGGTTAATTTTCGGTCTTTTGACGTTATTCATCTCTACAACAGCCATGATGGTAGCCTTTGGTGCGATCTTGTTCCTTGTCTTTTGTGATCAAAGACCATGGATGCTGGTACCAATATGTGCATTTGCTTGCTTGCCAATTTCAGTTATTGTTACCACAAAACTCCCTCTGTTAGTAGACTTGATTCATTCAACATATTTTCCCATCTTTGGTAAGCAAAGTTACCTTAAGTTTTGTAAAACTAATCGGAAAAACACCATATTTATGTAGTAGGGGTAATTCAGTTGTGCTTTGCAATTAGTTGTTGAATATGATAATAACTCGGTAGTGGTTGAATAACGTGCACGAGATTTAAGCATTCGACCTCTCTTAATTTCTAGATGGTACTCACAGCTGTGACACCTGTGCCTCTGCGACCATCAAAAAAATACCAAATTAATGAGATATTGTGTTTCATACTTGGTATTTGTAAAAATATGTGTATCGTTTGCACATATCAGTTCTTGTTCGATTTCGAGCTTTAAATCGCTTTCTGGAAGGTTATACGCAATGTGATGCGTAAAAATAACCAGTTTAATGCAACAAACACTCCGGAATAGTGACATAGGCATAACATACCTTAAATAACCTTTACATAACTTAGAAATAAGTTTTGGAAGGTTTGGTATGGCGAAATCAAGTTTATTCGCTTACAGGGACTAATTTCGACAAACTGCGAAAGTATGTCGATTCGTACTCTAACAAACATTCTGGAACTTGATCATAAGTTAAACATACCCTAAATATCCTTTACATAGCTTAGAAATAGGCTTTGAGGGGTTCGGTATGCTAAAATAAACTTATTTGATCAATAGAGACTAAAAGCGTCAAAAGTGCATAAGTTTGCATTTTTCGCGCATATCTTACGTCCTGAATATATCCGGACATCCAAAAATTTATGTAATCATTAAAATATTTTATTTTAGTGATTGGCATGATAAAATTCCATTTGTCGCGTAATTTGGATCGTTTTTGCGTTCATTACGATTTCCGTCGTAATTAACCGAACAACGAAATCGTACGACCAAACGAACCGACATCCGAGATGTTTTTGAGCATATTTTAAGTTCCCTATACTTTAACTTTAGTTTAGAGCCTTGAAATGGGGTTAATGTGGCTTAAAAGTGCCAAAAATCAAGTTTTACAAGTGCAGGGACCATTTTTGAAATTTCTGATCAGATTCAATGAACCTAGTCCAATTTTGAAGTTTTGATGGTTTTAGCCCATGGTTTTGCAAACGATGGGCTGGTGTTTAATGGTTTTTATGATACCATGGACTCATACTAGGGGCTCCCATGGTTTCACAAAACAAGGGGTGCACATGTACGGTTGAGATCAAAGCACGTATTACGATGAACGATCTTAACGGTTCAAGGAAATCTATAAATACCCTTCACCTCTCATTGTTGCAACTCACAATCTGATTTAAATGGCTCTAAGTTGGGGTTTTAACACCTCATACCTGAGCTATTTGGATCATGATTTCCTAGCTTGGACCCTTTGTAAGCTTCTTTCGTTCTTTTATCGCTTTTCTAGCGTGAAAGTCAAACAGTGTTTGACTTTCTGCTTTGACCAGTCTTTGGTCAACACGAAGTTCATGTGAACTTTGCAACGTGAGCGTAATCACGATGGGTATAGTCCCTAGTGACTATACCTACTGATTACCACGTTATCTAGGCTTAGTGACGAGTCGTAGTTTCGGCCAAAATGCGTATTCTTGCGTATTTTGTAACCAAACTACTTTTGGGTATCAAGACCCTTTGTCTTGATATCAAACTTGTTTTCAAACCTCGTTAAACATGTTTTAACATGTTTAGCTCGTCACTTTAGGTTTAGTGATTATGTAGGGTCGTAAGGTAAGCGGTCCAAACAACCGCTTACACTTTCGAACCCGACCCGTTTGGTCGATCATTAGGATCCGACCAAACACATTAGGTGACCATAGTTGTATAGGGAATAACCTTCCAAGGTTATACCTTATGGTCACTTCGTTTAAGTAGTTGTATGATAGGTAGTTTATATGCCTTAGGTTAATGACCAAAATGCCCTTTTTATGCATAAATTCATTCTAAGCATATGTAACCTAAATTTTCATGTCTAAACTGGTTAGGTAACATTATTAGACATATTAAGGCATATAATACTTTTCATAGGACTAGTTAGGCGTTCCGAACGCGTTTTACGCGTACGACGCGTTAAAATAGCGTAAGCTACCTTAATGGGTCGTAACGGGTCGAAAGCACTTAGGTTAGGTTTCATTTTGGTATGTAGGCTTTGTTAAACCATATCATATGAGTTCCAACACTCATTTGGTTTACGAAACCTCATCCTATCCGATCCACCGATGTAGGTCCTGTTATTAACATAGTTACCTATATTAGGTGCCGTTTGATTTCCGTGATCCCTCTAGCTTTGCTTGGTTATTAGTCAAGACTTCTAAGCATCCTCAAGTGAGTACATAGTCCCCTCTTTTACTGTTTTTCAAACGTTTTGGGGTGAAACACATGTGCCTACTTGTTACTTTCGTGCTTTCCATGTTTTCATATCATATACTTGCTATGTTCATTAGTACACTATAGTACATGATTTCATTGTGTTTTTGCTATGTATGTCCATTGTGTGCATACTTAGTACATCGTTTTACATTACATTTTATGCTATGTATGTTTACTTAGCATGCTAGCACCTTGTTTTACATTACATTTTGTTGCTTATGCTCATCCAGCATATGGACACATTGTTTTACATTTTGAACCATTTGTAACCATTTGATTGTGTGAACCATTTGTAACCGTTTGATTTATGTGAACCATTTGTAACCTTTTGAATTATGTGAACCATTTGTAACTGTTTGAACCATTGGGATTAGGGAAGTGATTAGGTAACGGGGCGGGTGTAATGTGTTAAAAGCATGGTGGATATGCCGCTGGTACTTCCTATATATAAGTGCTTTTAACACATTATATATCATTGCGTCGTCTAGATCACTTGGGCAAGGTTATCAAAACAGAGTTATACTACAAGGTTTTTCTAACGATATATATACTATTCGAGTTTTTATTTCAAAAACGATTTACAATCTGGGTTTAATTAAACAACTGTTTTGGAGTTAAGAATCATGGCTATGAGATTTTATAAATTATAATCAACCTGTTTTGAGTTGGTTAATTATGTCGCAATACTACACTTTTCAAAATAAGGTTTTTAAATAAGTATTGCAACATGTAAAACGAGCCATGAATCTGACACTCATATAAAACCTATGTACTTGCCGGCATTTTTATGCGGACGTATTTTCACATGTGTTTCAGGTACAATAGTTGATGATATTTGATGATGATATTGGTGTATGCTCACATAGGAATGGACGAGGCCTTAGTGACTTAATAACAATGGAAGTCTATTTGTTCATGTTTTGTTTCTAATTCCAATTGTAATGTAATACATTTAATTCAATAAAACGAAATTGTTTAATCCATGGTTGTGAAACAATGATTCTGTTACAACACTCCCCGACGTTTCCTCCATGTTTTATTGTTTTACGTGGTCGGGGTGTGACAGAAAAGTTGGTATCAGATCCAATGGTTATAGGGAATTAGGTTATTAGTAATGCCTTGACCTAGATTATAACCTTCCTAGGACCCTAACACAAGTTATCTTGTGTTTAGTTTTAAAACAATACCGTCACTTATCCTTAAGTGACAACCACAATAAGAACATAAATTTGAATCTGCTTTGAAAACTAATCATCTGTTCTAGGATGATTTATTATAAGGTTTTGAACCTTCAAAGTTTTCAATATCTCGTCAAAGTTTGGGTCTCATTAATGTGAACACGTGCAAACTGGAAGGGTGGGTGCCTGTACCCTGGGTCTTCTGTCTAAGGCTAGAGTGTTCGTACAAATCCGCAGTATCGGACCAGTCACTCTTACCTGGGAACTCTTGGGGTGAGTGTCCACTTATAGGCGAGCATGTCTTCGCGATACATTATATTGACCCATTTACTTTGATTAGTCACCGTCTCATTTGTTTGCCTTCGGTAACAAACAAATGGTCACAATCTTCATGCGTTGTCATTCTCTTTTGAGTATCTTTCGCTTGTTTCCTCATATGCCTTCCATTATCTTCAAGATGCCTCTTCATCGCAATAACACTCAAATGTCCGAACCAGGTGCTGCAATTACCCAGCAAATAGGCGTCGTACTCCAGAGGACCGTTGATTTAGCTATCACCATGAGTCGCCTCAGGGATGAAGCCGTATAAGGGAACTGCTCCTTGGTGCAATCAATGCCACCGTCATCATCCGAATCAAATACCCTGTTTTAAATGTACCCACGGTGGACGATGGGGACATTTGGTTAACATGTGCCGCTTTGCAATCCAAAGCAAAGCTGTTACAAATCCTGCTACAGCTCAACCTTCAAATTCTGCTTCATATGTCGCCTTGGCATATCTAGCGCCTCAACCTCATGAACTTTCTACCTTATGTATCGACTAAAGCACACCTAGTGCAAGGTGTCGGAACACCTCTCGTTACACAAATTCCAAATTCCATGTAGGATCTTTCTATCCTCATAATTAGATCCTTGTGGATGGATATCGTTCATCGGAGCCCTTAATTTAATTCTTTGTATGATTTAATACGTACATTACGATTCAATAAGGACAAAGCCGAATTCCTATTAAGATTTTCCTATCTTCATAGATAGATTCTTGAAAATGATTAAAGTGCCAAATGAAATCCACGGATTGGATTCCTGGTGTGCTTTAAATATCCGTGTCCAAAGATAAAAAATTAAAGGTCAAGTTAAACAATTATGTGATTATGTGTTCCCTTTTATGTTTTTGTGTGATCCAAACTTTTGTTATCCAAATCCTCGTAGAATCTTCCATATCTTCATATAAGGGATTCATAGTAGGATATCCAAAGGTACTATCTTAAATCCTTAATGGACTTCTACGTTGTAGTTAAGTCCCTTGGGTTATGAAGTACTATTCTATAATTGGACCCCTTGAGTGGTCTAGTTAAACAGATTGATCCAAAAAAATCTGGTTAGGAATATCATGTGATGATATAGCTGAAAAGAGTCCTTGGTGATCTAATTAAAGAGATCATTTGTCAACCCTATGGTAGTCTAGTCACACTCATCACATGTTTGATTTTCTTCCCCTACACATTATGAAATGCACTGTGGGGACTGTGCAAGGAATTACGTAATTATGGACGCGTATATAATTATGGAATTTAGTGCACAGAAACCACAGCAAGTTTTGTCATGTGTCTAGAGTTAATCCTATTTATTTCCGTTTCTGAAGAAAACCCATTGTGGAAAATGACTCATTCCGTTCATTTTTGTTTCTGAAGAATATCCATCGAGGGAAATGAATAACCTTGATTTTTCCTTCATTTCCGTTTCTGAAGAAAACCCATTATGGAAAATAACTCATTCCGTTCATTTTTGTTTCTGAAGAATATCCATCGAGGGAAATGAATATCCTTGATTTTTCCTTCATTTTCGTTTATGAAGAAAACCCATTGTGGAAAATGACTCATTCCGTTCATTTTTGTTTCTGAAGAATATCCATCGAGGGAAATGAATATCCTTGATTTTTCCTTCATTTCCGTTTCTGAAGAAAACCCATTGTGGAAAATGACTCATTCCATTCATTTTCGTTTCTGAAGAATATCCATCGTGGGAAATGAATATCCTTGATTTTTCCTTCATTTCCGTTTCTGAAGAAAACCCATTGTGGAAAATGACTCATTCCGTTCATTTTCGTTTCTGAAGAATATCCATCGAGGGAAATGAATATCCTTGATTTTTCCTTCATTTCCGTTTCTGAAGAAAACCCATTGTGGAAAATAACACATTCCGTTCATTTTCGTTTCTGAAGAATATCCATCGAGGGAAATGAATATCCTTGATTTTTTTTTCGTTCATTTTCGTTTCTGAAAAATGTCCGTTGAGAGAAAACAGGATTATGCTTTGCATATCTTTGATGGGTTATTCTACGCAAATAGATAAACACCCTAGATTCCATGCAAGGCAATTATTTAACACAGCGTCACAGACAGACTCCTACGAATAAATTTCGGGACGAAATTTCCTAAAGTAGGGGAGACTGTGACACCTGTGCCTCTGTGACCATCAAACAAATACCAAATTAATGAGATATTGTGTTTCATACTTGGGATTTGTAAAAATATGTGTATCGTTTGCACATATCAGTTCTTGTTCGATTTCGAGCTTTAAATCACTTTCTGGAAGGTTATACGCAATCTGATGCGTAAAAATAACCAGTTTAATGCAACAAACACTCCGGAATAGTGACATAGTCTTAACATACCTTAAATAACCTTTACATAACTTAGAAATAAGTTTTGGAAGGTTTGGTATGGCGAAATCAAGTTTATTCGCTTACAGGGACTAATTTCGACAAACTGCGAAAGTATGTCGATTCGTACTGTAAAAAACATTCTGGAACTTGATCATAAGTTAAACATACCCTAAATATCCTTTACATAGCTTAGAAATAGGCTTTGAGGGGTTCGGTATGCTAAAATAAACTTATTTGATCAATAGAGACTAAAAGCGTCAAAAGTGCATAAGTTTGCATTTTTCGCGCATATCTTACGTCCTGAATATATCCGGACATCCAAAAATTTATGTAATCATTAAAATATTTTATTTTAGTGATTGGCATGATAAAATTCCATTCGTCGCGTAATTTGGATCGTTTTTGCGTTCATTACGATTTCCGTCGTAATTAACCGAACAACGCAACCGTACGACCAAACGAACCGACATCCAAGATGTTTTTGAGCATATTTTAAGTTCCATATACTTTAAATTTATTTTAGAGCCTTGAAATGGGGTTAACGGGGCTTAAAAGTGCAAAAAATCAAGTTTTACAAGTGCAGGGACAATTTTTGAAATTTCTGACCAGATTCAATGAACCTTGTCCAATTTTGAAGTTTTGATGGTTTTAGCCCATGGTTTTGCAAACTATGTGCTGGTTTTTAATGGTTTTTATGATACCATGGACTCATACTAGGGGCTCCCATGATTTCACAAAACAAGGGGTGCACATGTACGGTTGAGATCAAAGCACGTATTACGATGAACGATCTTAACGGTTCAAGGAAATCTATAAATACCCTTCACCTCTCATTATTGCAACTCACAATCTGATTTAAATGGCTCTAAGTTGGGGTTTTAACACCTCATACCTGAGCTATTTGGATCATGATTTCCTAGCTTGGATCCTTTGTAAGCTTCTTTCGTTCTTTTATCGCTTTTCTAGCGTGAAAGTCAAACAGTGTTTGACTTTCTGCTTTGACCAGTCTTTGGTAAACACGAAGTTTGTGTGAACTTTTCAACGTGAGCGTAATCACGATGGTTATAGTCCCTAGTGACTATACCTACTGATTACCACGTTATCTAGGCTTAGTGACGAGTCGTAGTATCGGCCAAAATGCGTATTCTTGCGTATTTTGTAACCAAACTACTTTTGGGTATCAAGACCCTTTGTCTTGATATCAAACTTGTTTTCAAACCTCATTAAACATGTTTAGCTCGTCACTTTAGGTTTAGTGCTTATGTAGGGTCGTAAGGTAAGCGGTCCAAACAACCGCTTACACTTTCGAACCCGACCCGTTTGGTCGATCATTAGGATCCGACCTAACACATTAGGTGACCATAGTTGTATAGGGAATAACCTTCCTAGGTTATACCTTATGGTCACTTCGTTTAAGTAGTTGTATGATAGGTAGTTTATATGCCTTAGGTAAATGACCAAAATGCCCTTTTTACGCATAAATTCATTCTAAGCATATGTAACCTAAATTTTTACATCTAAACTGGTTAGGTAACATTATTAGACATATTAAGGCATATAATACTTGTCATAGGACTAATTAGGCGTTCCGAACGCGTTTTACGCGCACGACGCGTTAAAATAGCGTAAGCTACCTTAATGGGTCGTAACGGGTCGAAAGAACTTAGGTTAGGTTTCATTTTGGTATGTAGGCTTTGTTAAACCATATCATACGAGTTCCAATACTCATTTGGTTTACGAAACCTCATCCTATCCGATCCACCGATGTAGGTCCGGTTATTAACATAGTTACCTATATTAGGTGCCGTTTGATTTCCGTGATCCCTCTAGCTTTGCTTGGTTGTTAGTCAAGACTTCTAAGCATCCTCAAGTGAGTACATAGTCCCCTCTTTTATTGTTTTTCAAACCTTTTGGGGTGAAACACATGTGCCTACTTGTTACTTTCGTGCTTTCCATGTTTTCATATCATATACTTGCTATGTTCATTAGTACACTATAGTACATGATTTCATTGTGTTTATGCTATGTATGTCCATTGTGTGCATACTTAGTACATCGTTTTACATTACATTTTATGCTATGTATGTTCACTTAGCATGCTAGCACCTTGTTTTACATTACATTTTGTTGCATATGCTCATCCAGCATATGGACACATTGTTTTACATTTTGAACCATTTGTAACCATTTGATTGTGTGAACCATTTGTAACCATTTGATTTATGTGAACCATTTGTAACCTTTTGAATTATGTGAACCATTTGTAACTGTTTGAACCATTGGGATTAGGGAAGTGATTAGGTAACGGGGCGGGTGTAATTTGTTAAAAGCATGGTGGATACGCCGCTGGTACTTCCTATATATAAGTGCTTTTAACACATTATATATCGTTGCATCATCTAGATCACTTGGGCAAGGTTATCAAAACAGAGTTATACTACAAGGTTTTTCTAACGATATATATACTATTCGAGGTTTTATTTCAAAAACGATTTACAATCTGGGTTTAATTAAACAACCTTTTTGGAGTTAAGAATCATGGCTACGAGATTTTATAAATTATAATCAACCTGTTTTGAGTTGGTTAATTATGTCGCAATACTACACACTTTTCAAAATAAGGTTTTTAAATAAGTATTGCAACATGTAAAACGAGCCATGAATCTGACACTCATATAAAACCTATGTACTCGCCGGTAATTTTATGCTGACGTATTTTCACATGTGTTTCAGTTACAATAGTTGATGATATTTGATGATGATATTGGTGTATGCTCACATAGGAATGGACGAGGCCTTAGTGACTTAATAATAATGGAAGTCTATTTGTTCATGTTTTGTTTCTAATTCCAATTGTAATGTAATACATTTAATTCAATAAAACGAAATTGTTTAATCCATGGTTGTGAAACAATGATTCTGTTACAACACTCCCCGACGTTTCCGCCACGTTTTGTTGTTTTACGTGGTCGGGGTGTGACAACAGCTTTGTAAGCTTAATGTTGATTGTTTTACTCGTTATCTTTAACAATGTGAATATATTTGTCACTATGCAAAATGTTTAAGTACATTCAAGTAATCTATTTTCTTCTAACAATTGGTCTTTTCATTTTTAAAATTAGCTTAAGACCCGTTTGACCTTGTAAGATTGTGAATCTATGTAATTTTTTCAATTGTACTTTGAAAATAACTTTTATGAAAGCATAGCAATTTATATATTTCATAAAAATTTAAGGTTTAAATATAAGGGTTATTAGATTTTATCACGCTCAACTAATGGCGTTTGGCCGTTGCCACTCTCAACTTTCACTTTGACTCCCACCACTCCCAACTTAACACTTCGTGTGTCCTGTCACCCCATCGTTAATTAAACACTAACTGTGTTTGTTTTAGTATCATCCAATGTGGCATGTTGACGTGGAAATGTCTTATAAAAACCCCCAAAATCATAACATATCAAACCCTAGAAATCTAGAAACCCTGAGCAAAATCAAAACAAGTCCAGTAGTATGAATATGAAGAAGGGTGGGTTAATCGCTCTGTCAAGTCTACCGTTCTGTTTATCAGAGAAAAAACACATGTGAGATTAAATGCAGATTGATGTATGCATTTTTTGATTTTTTTCATTCTCTCTCTCCTCTGTACACATGGCGGCGGCGTGTGGTGTTTCTGCATCGTCCAATCAAGTTCCGATGATAATTCCCGTACAACCGATGATGATGCCAGAAGCATATGCTAAAGATGCAATCATCTCGTGGTTTCGAGGAGAGTTTGCGGCAGCGGATGCGCTCATTGACGCTCTGTGCGGCCATCTTTCGCAATTAGAGGCCAAAAAACGTGATTACGAGACCGTTTTCGCCGTCGTACACTGTCGTAGGTCGAATTGGATCCTGATTCTTCAGATGCAGAAGTGTTTCTCCATTGCTAACGTTAGAGCTCCAGAAGGTGATTCTGGAAATGACGAGACCTGGAGACATGAGAAAAGTCAGATAAATGAAGATGTTGTTGTGTTCTTCACTGGTGAATGAGAAAACGGTTGAAGTTTTGTTTGATTGTGTTGATAGTAATGAAAATGGTGAATCTCACGTTGCTGATAATCATTGTTAAACTATTATATTCCTGAAACAATTTTTTTTAATTTCAGCGAATTTGATTTTGCTCACGGATTCTAGGGTTTGATATGTTATGATTTTGCTCAGGGATTCTTTGGTGTCGCTTTAATAAAGTGTATAAAATCTTTTGCTTGTTGATAATCCTTTACATTAATTTCATTATCATGAATTTTTTGTATAAATCTTTTCTTTCTCTTTCATAAAATTCAATTTTGCCTTCTTTTGTTAAATTTTCTTTAATTAGTAATTGGTTTTCAGTTTTGACTTTATTCAGCAATTTTTGCAAATCATCAGATTTTGTGTTTTTTGATAATTGTTTATCGTGTTAAATCACAAAATCTTTCATAAGCTTGTTCAGTTGATGTTCTAAATCAATATTATCTGAGCTTACTTAGTGTTCTGATGAGCTGGAGCTTCCGTCAGAAATTGTAGCCATTAAACAGAAATTTGTCATTTCTTCTTCTTCTTCTTCATCAAAAAGTCATCAGTTAGCCAGGTATCTATTCCTACAATAAGACTAACCTTCAGTTGTCCTTTGGCTTCTTCAAGCTTCTTTTCATAATAATCTACATCTTTAAGCTTCTTGTTTTTGCACTCTGATGCATAGTGCCCTTTTTGTTTGAATTTGTAGCAAACTATCTCAGCCATTTCCTTGTCCTTAGATCTACCTTTCATCCTCCCTCTATCACTCTTTTTGTACTTTCCACCTCTACCTCTTAATTTTTGCTCAAAAGTTTTTGTGAGAAAGGCAATTGCCTCAGCAAAGGCTGAAAAATCTGATGAAGTATCATAATTTTCCGAGCCTTAGTATTGAGAGGTTTCTAGATCAGAAATGTTTGCTCTTGGAACAAGAATGCTATAATGATCATGTAAATTCATGTTAGACTTCTCCATTCTCTTGGCAATGCATCCAGAAATTTTACATTTCTTTCATCATTTGATTTCTTAATACCAAACTTTTTAAGATCATTTAAAAGTTTTGTGAACCTATTATGTTTCTGAAAGACTCTCATTTTGAAGACTTTTGAATCTTTCATAAGAAGAGACACAATTTGTTCATTTGTTTCTCTTCATTCTTTCTCCTCCTTCACAAAGGTTTTCCAACTGATCCCATATTTCCTTAGTAGATACATAAGCATCTACTTGGGAAAATATGTCTTTAGGAAGTGCCATAATCAAGAGTGATTTGGCCCTTTCATCAGCTTCCACCTTATCCTTATCTTCTTTGCTCTAACGTATTTCTTGTTTTGGAGCCAAAGAGATTGGAATTTCGGGTGTGTGCTCAATTGCTGGAACAACAGGAATTTCAATAGTGGGTGTATGTGGGCCTTTCTCAATGGATTGAAACAAAGCTCGATCATGTCCATTAAGGAAATTGATCATCCTGATTCCCAATTGGGGGTACTCCTCTCTGACCAAACTCGGAGGCTTTGACATAGATCCAATATTGAAAGCATTGTTCCATGTTTGAAAGTTTGCCATATTTAGTTAAAAAGAGTGTTATAAAAAATGAGCAAATGATCTTTTGAAAATAGTTTATTCAATCTGCTCTGATACCAATTGTTGATCCCAGATAAAGATGCTCTTTAACTAATTATGGCAATAGATTTCAACAAGTATGGAAATATTGCGCGAAACTAGAAATCAAACTTTCAAGAAACACAACTTAGAGAATTTTCAAGTTTATATCATTTTGGAAAAACAAGGTTTACAAGATGATTGTGAGGTTATTAACTATTATAAATGAATACTCAAAAGAATTCTGTAATGGAGTTTTTGTTTTAGGTATTGAATGCTTGACTTAACTCATTTAACCTTCAGTATTGACATCTCTATTTATAGAGAGTCTTGGTCATGAATAGACATTTATTTATTCATGCACTTGCTTTACATAAAATAGCTTTTTAGCATATTCATTGAATCCATAGAGGTCAACTTGCTACTTTACTAATGTGGCAGATCCTTATCTCTTAGACAAGTTGGCTCATTAGAATATCTGATGGCCTTCTTACCAGAATTTTGTTGAGATTATCATTAGAATTTTTGATGATCAGATGTTACCAGATTTTGATAATAAATACCAGATTTATCATCAGACTTATTAGAATGGTCTCTTCTGGTCGTCTTTCTTTGTCTTGGATCAGATTCTGATCTTTGTTGAAGATTTGTCTTTCTTTCTTCTCTTGTCCTGTTATCTTGTATTTACCTTTTTATTGATTTTCTTGACTTATTCTTCAGCATCCTATCAGATTGATCATCTTTTTCTTCAATACTAACAAAAGTTTCCTAACAAGCTATATTGGAGAAGTTATTAATGAACCTTCTATAGTCACCCGCTAAGCCTATAAATTGTCGCACTTCGGTCGGGGTCATTGGTGCTTCCCAATTTTTGATCGCCTTGATTTTTTATGGGTCAACATGAATGCCCTTCTCATTCACCACATGTCTGAGAAATTGCACTTCGCGAATCCAAAATTCACACCTTGAGAACTGATATGGGGTAAAATACACATATTTGTCCTGTGTAAATTGTATAATTTATGTATAGGTTTTATTTGTTTTTATTTAGTTTTAGTGTTATATTATATTATTTTGTGTTGGGCCATGTCCTGGTGCAAATGGAGCGAAAATGAGTAAAAAGGAAATAACCAGCTAGTTGAGCATAGTAGGATGCCAGTGAACGAAGTAAAAGTGCCGCTATTTTTCTACAGTGGGCCGAACCCGCAATCTCTATGTTGTCTATTAAGAGTTGCATCATAAATTCAACTGGGCCATTTAAGATATATGTTAAAACCTTAATGGAATCATGTTAATATAAGAATACATCAGTTGGGCAAATTCAAAAGAATAGAAAAAAAGAAATCTTGACACAATTATATATAATTATTGTTGAATATATAATTATTGTTTCTATCTATACGAATTAATATATGATAGTAGAGCAAGTGAATGAACAGTGATTTGAGGGCATTTTAGGCATTTTTTTAGTTTGTGGTCTCTTATGATTGTCATAACCCTGGATTTTTCTTATTCACCTATTTTAAATGGTTTTGAGGAGAGAGAAAGGGAAAGGGGGTGTCGTCGGAGGGTCACCGTCATCTCACCGTCACAAGCATTGTAACACCACCACTGTCGCAATAGTGTTTTTGCTTTTTAGGGTCTTTTATCCAAGAGAGAGAACGTGAAGAGAGAGAAAGGGAAAAGGGAGAGAGAAGAGGTTGTGATGGTGGCCGAAGGTTCGCCACCGGGACACGACCACCATCGCAATGGTGTTTCTGTTTTGTTGGGGGTGTTAGATCTCCATACCACCACTTCTTTTTCTCTCTCTACAAATCTCTCTTATCTCTCTCAACGGCCGGGAAGTGAACAATCTTTTTGGTTTGTGGTGTGTTCCGATTGAACCATTTGGGTGGTCATCCCCCCTTGAGACATTTCCAACTTTATATCTTACCTTTTATAAAGAAAGACAGCGTGACAACTCGTATTTCCGAACATATCTTTGTACTTTAATGTAACGTTTGTGACTATATGAACTTGGTTGACTAATTGAATGTCATGATTTTGTGTTTTTGTGGAATGTATGTATGTATATAAATGACCAAAACGCACAACACTCACCCGATCGCACAAGCCCATTTGGCCTACACTCTTATATTCGGACCAATGGGCAGCCCAAGAGAGGGTTCGGCCCACTCCCCCATGTCGCATAACACTAGGAGATAGGGTACACTTCTCATTGTTGCAAAACACTTCACACACAAACCCTAGCTCTTCTCTCTCCCTCCCTCACGCACCCGACGGCAGCCAAGCATCCTCTCCATCGAAGATCCTTCCTTGATCGGATCAATCCTTGTTCCTTCTCTAACCGGTTAGTGTTCTATGATGTGTGTTCTATGATGTTATTGTTAAATGATATAGTGTGTATGAATGATAATGTTCTTGTGAATTGGATATGTAGGATAATGTTAATCGGATATCATGTCTTGTTTTGGATTGATTGCATGTTGAGCTAAGGATATCTTGTGATCTATTGTGATTTAAATCATTGATTGTTGATGTGCAAGTAATCGGTTTGCATATGTGTATTGGTGAATGTTCATGCTAATCGGATTCCATATTACTGTTTTAAGAACCGAATGATTGATAATAGGCTGCATGTTTGCTGAAATCGGGTTAGTGGTAGGGCCGATCATGAGGTGTAATATAATGGTTTGAAACCCCTAGATGATTATGTTTAAGTGTCTTGATTTTTGTTCATGATTATGATTATGTTAGAGTTATGGGAATTTATTTGAATATGCTTTGTTTGATCGATTGTATGTGATATGGATGGTTGGAAAGTTGTTAATTGATAAAATGTAAATAAGGAAACAATTGAATGGTTGTAACTGATCAATATAATTTTCGGATGTTTAAACTGGTCGCACAAGACTCCTAGTCGCACAAGGAGTCCAGTCGCACAAGACACTCACAGTCGCACAAGGCTGTTGAATCGCACAAGTTGTATGTTTGTTTTACTGTTTGGGCCAGATGATCATGTTGGGCTGGGCTAATGCTAATCGCACAACCCAACCGGATCGTACAAGATGTCCGGATCGCACAAGCTTGGATTTAATTGATTTGGGCTGTGATCATGTTTATAGTTTTGTTGGGTATTTTGGTTTTGGGCCGGGTATTAGTGGGCTCCAACGGATGACTCGCACAAGGCCACTAAGCTTGTGCGAGCCCAATCTTGAATACGTTATAAGTGTTGAACGTGATGATATGTGTTGCCATGATCTGTGCGTGTTTCTTATATGCTATCTTACGTGATACTTATGTGCACTATTTGAAACCAAAACCTGACTTGTATGGTAACCATGTTAGGACGTGGTTGACCACTAGCAGCTAGGCTTGACCTTTCTGTGTATCTGCCGAGCAAACCAAGGTGAGTTCACACTAGCCAAGGCATGGGATTCCCAGGGGTTGGGAATGGGATTGAATAACTACTCGTACAACCATTACTATTAAACTAATTATTACTGTCCTCGGATGAAGGGCACTTACGTAAAACCTACGTACAGTTATACTTACTACTGTCCTCGGATTGAAGGGCACGTACGTAAAGCCTACGTACACGATCATAAGACCATCACCTCTATCAAAGGAAGTCCCTCATTTATCGACTTAATCGCCGAGGCCTATGGCGAGCGGGTCATTAGTTAATAGCGCTATTAGGTTTAACAAACCTCACACCGTGCCAGTCGGACGGGCGTGTACTAATGGACTATGGGCAAAGGGTCAATGCTGATAGACATTGACTTAGGGCACCTCTTACATTTTCGTAGCAGTCGATACGCGTGGTCTTGGAATACATGGGAAGCCCCCACTAATCATCGCACACATGCCTGGATTGGCCGCGATAAGGATTAGTATGATACATGGTCTACAAACGAACATACGATTTATGAAATGAATACTATAACCAAACAACCAACTGTGAACTCGCTCAACTTTGTTGTTGATTCGTTGCTACATGCCTTGCAGGTCATTAGGTACTTATGGAGCTTGCACAGGGAGGAACAGTCGTTGTGGGACATGGCAGTGTGGGCCATGCTTTAAACATTACTTTATTTCATACTTAATACTTGCTATGGGTTTTACAATTATGCTTCCGCTAAACACTTAACTATGTTTTGGTTTTTGAACACCTTTCATATTGTTTGGTTGAATTATGTTACTTATATGCTTGTTCAATATGATTGGTGGCTTGATCCTGGTCAGTCACGCCTCCAAGCGGTGATACTCCGTGTGTGGATTTTGGGGGTGTGACAGATTGGTATCAGAGCCATTGGTTATAGAGAACTTGGTTTTAATAAGGGAAAATGATTTTTGTTAAAACCAGACTATAACCTGTACAGTGCTCTACGATCCACAACGACGCTTCACTCCACGTGCAAGGCTCGACATTCTAGGTGATATGGTTTACGTTTTATTACCTACATGCTAGATATCGTAAAACTTTGCTCTTGATATGCCTAGTTAGTATAGCTACTGTTGCTTGAACACATGTGTGCTTACTCTCTTCTGTCATCGCATTTTCGCGAACCCTTCTTACTCATGTTTCTCTTGATATGAAGATCATGTCTGGACGCATTAACATGACACAAGCCCAGTTGACGGCTCTGATTAACGAACAGGTTGCTGCGGCACTTGCAGCCGCACAAGCAGGAGGTATACCCTGCAGTTTAAAACTCATTCTGGGATCTTTAGGTCCTACTCTCGTGAACCTACCTTTGTGTTAAACTTTGTCCTTTCTTACACCCACAACAGGTCAACATGCTCAGCCACCTGTGTGCACCTTCAAAACTTTTATGGACTGCCGACCCACTACTTTTAGCGGCACTGAAGGAGCAGTAGGTCTACTCCACTGGTTTGAGAAACTAGAATCTGTGTTCGAAATGTGTGAATGCCCTGAGGCACGCAGGGTGAAGTATGCTACCGGTACTCTCGAGGGTTTAGCCCTCATATAGTGGAACGCTCAGGTCCAAATGCTAGGGTTGGTTGCTGCTAACGCCACCCCATGGAACAATTTCAAAGAGATGATCAAGGAGGAATACTGCAGTCGTGATGACATTCATAAGTTGGAAGTCGAGTTCTTCAACCTCAAGATGACGGGGTCAGAAATTGAGGCGTATACGAAGAGATCGAATGAGCTTGCATTACTGTGTCCTACCATGGTGGACCCTCCAATTAAGCGTATTGAACTTTATCTTAAGGGTCTAGTGCCAGAGATCCAAAGTCATGTGACTTCAGCCAATCTAGCCACCATCCAGCAAGTTGTACAATTGGCTCATCGCCTTACTGATCAGGCGGTGGAGCAGAACAGGTTACCGAAGCGTATCAGTGCTACAGCTACTTCTGAAACTACCGGCGACAACAAATGTAAGTGGGATGGAGCTTCGAGCAAAGGTTCAACTTCTGTTCAGTCTCAGTCTCAGCAGAGAAGAATTGATGACTACAAGAGCCCTGGTCAGCAATCTTCTGGTAGCAAAGGGCAAGGTGGTTATCAAGGAAACCTTCCAAAGTGCAACAGATGCAACAGACACCACAGTGGTCAGTGCAACAAGGTTCGTTGCCAGAGGTGTCTCAAGATGGGTCATGAAGCTAAGGATTGTAGGAGCTTACGACCTGCGAATCAAAACTAGCGACAACAACCACCAGCTCCACAAGACCAGCAGCAGCAACAACGAGACAACAAGGGATGCTTTCAGTGTGGAGCTGAAGGCCATTTCAAGAGAGATTGTCCCCAACTGAACCGGAACCAGAACAACAACCACAATAACAACAACCACAATAACAACAACCAGGGGAATGGAAACAACGGGGGTAACAACGGCAATGGTGCAAGGGGTCGTGTGTTCGTTATTGGCCAGGGTGAAGCGAGGAATGATCCCAATGTGGTGACGGGTAAGTTCCTTCTCGACGACTTTTATGTTACAGTCTTATTTGATTCGGGTGCTGATACTAGTTATGTGTCCCTAAAAGTTAGTCAACTGCTTAAGCGTACCCCCAACACCTTTGAACCCCAAGCACGCTGTAGAGTTAGCTAATGGTAAAAGTCTAGAGGTCACACACGTAGTCAAGGGTTGTAAACTTGTTCTTGCTGATCACACTTTTTCTATCGACCTCCTTCCTATCACACTGGGTAGTTTCGATGTTGTCATTGGGATGGACTGGTTATCCCAACACCAAGCAGAGATTCTTTGCAACGAGAAGATTTTTCGTATTCCTCGCCCAGGAGATGAACCCCTATTGATTCGAGGAGACAAGAGTGGTGCTGTTGTGAGCATCATCTCTTTCCTTAAGGCCCAGAAGTGCTTGCGTAAGGGCCACACTGCTATTCTGGCTCTCGTTACTGACACCTCAAAGAAAGAGAAGAAGATAGAAGATTTTCCGATTGTACGCGACTATCCTGAGGTATTCCCTGAGGAGTTACCTGGCCTTCCGCCACATAGACAAGTTGAGTTTCAAATCGAGCTAGCTCCTGGAGCAGCGCCCATAGCTCGAGCACCCTATCGTTTAGCCCCATCAGAACTAAAAGAGCTATCCACGCAATTACAAGAACTCTTAGATAAGGGTTTTATTCGTCCTAGCTCTTCGCCCTGGGGAGCTCCAGTGCTATTCGTGAAGAAGAAAGACGGTACCTTCAGAATGTGCATCGACTACCGTGAACTTAACAAGGTGACCGTGAAGAATCGCTATCCTCTTCCACGCATTGACGACTTGTTCGACCAGCTGCAAGGGTCGAGCTACTATTCAAAGATTGATTTGAGATCAGGATATCACCAGCTGAGAGTCCGAGAAGAGGACGTCTCTAAAACAGCTTTTAGGACCCGTTATGGGCATTATGAGTTTTTGGTTATGCCTTTTGGGCTGACAAACGCACCTGCGGTCTTCATGGACTTGATGAATCGAGTGTGCAAGCCGTACCTAGACAAGTTCGTCATTGTATTCATCGACGACATCCTGATCTATTCGAAGAGTCAGGAGGAACACGAGCAGCATCTACGACTCATTTTGGAACTCCTTCGAACAGAACAGCTGTACACCAAGTTTTCAAAATGCGACTTCTGGCTTCGTGAAGTCCATTTGCTAGGCCATGTAGTGAACAAGGATGGGATTCACGTTGATCCATCCAAGGTAGATTTGATCAAGAGCTGGCCTGCACCTCGTACGCCAACGGAAATTCACCAATTCTTGGGATTGGCAGGTTACTACAGGAGATTCATTAAGGATTTTTCCAAAATTGCACAGCCTCTCACCTCACTGACGCAGAAAGGCGTTGTTTATCGATGGGGAAATGCACAGGAATTAGCGTTTCAACACTTAAAAGATAGACTTTGCAGTGCACCTATCCTTTCGTTTCCAGAGGGCACAGACGACTTTGTGGTTTACTGCGACGCATCAATTCAGGTTCTTGGTTGCGTACTGATGCAACGGGATAAGGTTATAGCCTACGCCTCACGCCAACTCAAAGTTCATGAAAGAAACTACACTACACACGACTTAGAGCTGGGAGCTGTTGTTTTTGCACTTAAGATATGGAGACATTACCTGTACGGTACCAAGTGCGCCATCTACACCGACCACAAGAGCCTCGAGCATATCTTCAAACAGAAGGAACTGAATATGCGACAACGACGATGGGTCGAACTGCTGAATGACTACGAATGCTCGATCAGGTACCATCCAGGCAAAGCCAATGTTGTGGCTGACGCCCTCGGTAGAAAGGACACTGCGTCTAAGCGCGTACGAGCTTTACAACTCACCATACAGTCTAGTCTTCCTTCTCAGATACGAAATGCTCAGGTAGAAGCATTGAAACCAGAAAACGTCAGGGCTGAAGCCCTTCATGGCTCATGGCAACGATTGGAACAAAAGGAAGACGGTGCTTACTACGTAACAGGACGCATTTGGGTCCCACTCTATGGCAACCTACGAGAGCTTGTGATGGATGAGGCACACAAGTCTCGCTACTCAGTACATCCTGGTTCAGATAAGATGTACCACGATATCAAAACTACATATTGGTGGCCTAGCATGAAAGCTCACATAGCAACGTACGTTAGCAAGTGCTTGACTTGTGCGAGAGTCAAGTCAGAATATCAGAAACCTTCAGGTCTACTCCAACAACCAGAAATACCACAATGGAAATGGGAACAAATTTCCATGGATTTTGTTACTGGCCTACCTAGATCTCAACGTGGTAACGATACTATATGGGTGATCGTGGATTGACTCACAAAATCTGCTCATTTCTTGGCTATCAAGGAAACAGATAAGTTCTCCACACTAGCAGACGTATATCTTAAAGAAGTTGTCTCGAGGCACGGAGTGCCCACCTCTATTATCTCGGATCGAGATGCACGTTTTACGTCAGAACTGTGGCAAGCAATGCACAAGTCTTTTGGCTCACGTTTAGATATGAGCACAGCTTATCACCGGCAAACGGATGGGCAGTCTGAACGCACCATCCAGACCCTCGAAGACATGCTTAGGGCATGTGTGATTGACTTTGGCAACGGCTGGGAAAAGCATCTGCCACTTGTGGAATTTTCGTACAATAACAGCTACCACACCAGCATCAAAGATGCTCCATTTGAGGCATTGTACGGGCGTAAATGCCGGTCACCTCTTTGTTGGGCAGAGGTGGGGGATAGTCAGATTACTGGTCCAGAACTTGTGGTAGACACGACAGAACGAATTGCTCAAATACGACAACGAATGGCGACAGCTCGTGACCGTCAGAAAAGTTACGCCGATAAGGACAGGAAACCCCTAGAGCTCCAGGTTGGGGAGTGTGTACTACTCAAAGTTTCACCCTGGAAGGGTGTCGTTCGTTTTGGTAAACGAGGCAAACTTAACCCACGATACGTTGGACCTTTTAAAGTCATCGAGAAAATAGGCAAGGTGGCCTACAAGCTAAACTTACCAGCAGAACTCAGTGCAGTTCACGACGTTTTCCACGTCTCAAATCTGAAGAAGTGTCTGTCAGATGAGACCCACATAGTTCCTTTGAAGGAGCTTACTATCGACGAGCAGTTACGATTCGTCGAGGAACCAATTGAAATCACGGACCGGGATGTTAAGGTCCTCAAGCACACTAGAATACCTCTCGTTCGAGTTCGTTGGAACTCCCGTCGCGGCCCAGAGTTCACCTGGGAACGCGAAGATCAAATGAAGCAAAAGTATCCCCAACTATTCGCAAACAGTACAACCACTACTGAGGCTGAAGCTACGGAATTTCGGGACGAAATTCCAGATCAACGGGGGGAGGATGTGACACCCCAGGAAAACCTGGAAAACCATACAACTTAACTAGCTTCCTCAGTGAGTACGTACCAAATTTCGGGACGAAATTTCTTTCAACTTGGGGATAATGTGACAACTCGTATTTCCGAACCTATCTTTGTACTTTAATGTAACGTTTGTGACTATATGAACTTGGTTGACTAATTGAATGTCATGATTTTGTGTTTTTGTGGAATGTATGTATGTATATAAACGACCAAAACGCACAACACTCACCCGATCGCACAAGCCCATTTGGGCTACACTCTTGTATTCGGACCAATGGGCAGCCCAAGAGAGGGTTCGGCCCACTCCCCATGTCGTATAACACTAGGAGATAGGGTACACTTCTCATTGTTGCAAAACACTTCACACACAAACCTTAGCTCTTCTCTCTCTCTCCCTCACGCACCCGACGGCAGCCAAGCATCCTCTCCATCGAAGATCCTTCCTTGATCGGATCAATCCTTGTTCCTTCTCTAACCGGTTAGTGTTCTATGATGTGTGTTCTATGATGTTATTGTTAAATGATATAGTGTGTATGAATGATAATGTTCTTGTGAATCAGATATGTAGGATAATGTTAATCGGATATCATGTCTTGTTTTGGATTGATTGCATGTTGAGCTAAGGATATCTTGTGATCTATTGTGATTTAAATCATTGATTGTTGATGTGCAAGTAATCGGTTTACATATGTGTATTCGTGAATGTTCATGCTAATCGGATTCCATATTACTGTTTTAAGAACCGAATGATTGATAATAGGCTGCATGTTTGCTGAAATCGGGTTAGTGGTAGGGCCGATCATGAGGTGTTATATAATGGTTTGAAACCCCTAGATGATTATGTTTAAGTGTCTTGATTTTTGTTCATGATTATGATTATGTTAGAGTTATGGGAATTTATTTGAATATGCTTTGTTTGATCGATTGTATGTGATATGGATGGTTGGAAAGTTGTTAATTGATAAAATGTAAATAAGGAAACAATTGAATGGTTGTAACTGATCAACATAATTTTCGGATGTTTAAACTGGTCGCACAAGACTCCTGGTCGCACAAGGAGTCCAGTCGCACAATGTCACACCCCCAAAATCCACCATGCGGAGTATCACCGCATGGAGGCGTGACATGACCAGGATCAAGCCACCAATCATATTGAACAATATAGTAAAGTAAATAAAAGTTCAACCACATAATATAATAGGTGTTCACAAACAAGTTAACCAAGTTTATTTTAAACAGCGGAAGCATAAAGCATGAAACCCAAACATAAGTAATAAGTTCATAAGGTTCAAATGTTAAGCGTGGAACATAACAGTTCATATCCCACAACGACCTCCTCCTCGTGCAAGCTCCATAAGCATCTACTGACCTGTAAGGCATGTAACAACGAGTCAACAACAAAGTTAAGCGAGTTCACAGTTGATTGTTTCGTAAATCAGTTGTTCGTTTTGTAAACCATGTATCGTATTATTTCGTATCGCGGTCACCCAGACATGTTTGCGAAGATTAGTGGGGGCTTCCCATGTGTTACTAGACCACGCGTATCGACTGCTATGAAAATGTAAGAGGTGCCCTAAGTCAATGTCTATCAGCATTGACCCTTTGCCCATAGTCCATTAGTACACGCCCGTCCGACTGGCACGGTGTGAGGCTTGTTAAACCTAATAGCGCTATTAACTAATGCCTCGCTCGCCATAGGCCTCGGCGATTAAGTCGATAAATGAGGGACTTCAATTGATAGAGTGATGGTCTTATGGTCGTACGTATCCTACTATATGGGGAATACGCAAGTTTGTAGTTACCGTTCAGTTCTTTAACCCATGCCCAACCCTTGGGAATCCCATGCCTTGGATAGAGTGTGAACTCACCTTGGTTTGCTCGGTTTGTCTCTCAAAAGTAGCTAACAGTCAAAGTCGATCAATCACGTCCTAGTATGATTATCACTTAGTTTATTAGTGACTTCAAATAAGCACGAAGTTCCTACACGCATTTATCACATAACATGCACTCACTTTAACAGTTCACGCCCATATAAACTTTCCACCTATAGCTACTCAAGAGCAAGCATATGATATTGCACATAACAATTTTATTGACATATAACACGTTAGATCATTATTGGATAACATAACCGACATTTAGACATGCAAATCACTAGTTATATTGTTTCAGCTTAAACATCCAAAACTGGACTGTTTTCGGGCAATTTAATAAAATAGTTAACTTATTCCAAAAATTCCCAAATTTTTACAGAATGTTTTAGTCAATCTAAATATTATTGTGTAAAAATATCAGGATCTAATTCATTACCAATATTTTATAAAAAATCATTTACCGGACTGCAATTCAGGTTCGTCACTTTCTGACTGCAGTCCACGGAAAAATTCATTTAAAATTCATCGTAAGTCCGTTTGACGAAATTCCAGTGGGAGAATTACTTATACATCAGTGCTCATCTACTGAACAAATTTCATGATCTGACTCTACACAGAATCCAAGTTGTGATGGAAAACATGACGTTTATTTTTAGCAGTAAAAATGCAGCTTGAGTTGTTGTTACAAAATGATCCTTTAAAAATAGTAAACGAAGTCCAAAAATTATGATTCCAGTGCCATTAGAACCGTATTTCATAATACACAAATCTAGAGTTCAGAAAATACATTTTATGCTTTATTAAAGTTCGGTTACAGCCAACTGAAGTTGGCTGTAATCACTAAACAGCCTCTTGTTTTTCAGCTTTTAACATTCTAATGCGAGTTATATTGGTTCCGTTACATGTTCAGTGATCAACAACAACATCATACTAGTATTATTTCATCATAATATAATCTTTAACTACTAACACATGAAGTAAACAAGAGTTTTAAAGAAGTCTTACAACTAGCTCAAAGCTTGGGAATATCACTAGAGAAAAAGATGACAAAGATTGATGATGAAAGCAAATGAGAAGGATTCTTCAAGACCTTCAAGTTCCTTGTATCACCTTCTAACACTTGAAACAAGCTCAACAATGGAATGGTGGTGGTGGTTTTAGAGTGAGCCAAGAGAGAGAGATAGAGAATGAGAAAGATGGTGTGAAGATTGTGAAGTTATGCACGATATTTATAGTCATCAATTCTAGTGTTTATTCAACATGAGGAAGCCAAGATTAACTAAAATATAGAGGTTAAATCTTGGATTCTAATACTTAGTCCACATAAGGAGGATAAGTAATTTATTTAGTCAACATAAGGAGGATAAGGTAAATTTGAGGATAAGTAGGTGACTTCTAGTATTCAAATCCAAGTATAAGGTTACATGTTTTACTTAGTAGATTTCTAGTGGGTATTATGGTGTACGGGTATCGTAACTAGCCAAGAAATAATTAAACAATGTTTCTTGCAAAAATTTAATATTAATAAATCGTACGGATACATGTAATTATGAGGGTTGTCACATTCTCCCCCTGTTAAGAAAATTTCGTCCCGAAATTTAGCATGTGGTTACTGAGGAAGCTAGTTTAAGCTGCGTGGTTTACTGGTTTTTCCTGGGGTGTCACATCATCCCCCCGTTGGTTTGGAATTTCGTCCCGAAATTCTGCAGTAGCTTCAGTCTCAGTAGTGGGTGCACTTTTCTTAAACAACTGGGGATACTTGAGTTTCATTTGGTCTTCTCGTTCCCAGGTATACTCTGGGCCACGACGGGAATCCCAACGAACTCGGACAAGAGGTATTCTGGTGCGCTTGAGAATTTTAACATCTCGATCCGAAATCTCTACTGGTTCTTCGACAAATCGCAGCTGGTCGTCGATTGTGAGTTCCTTGAGAGGAATTATGAGAGTCTCATCTGACAGACACTTCTTCAGATTCAACACATGGAATACGTTGTGAACTCCACTGAGTTCTTCAGGTAGATTCAACCTGTAGGCGACTTTGCCAATCTTCTCAAAGATTTCGAATGGTCCGACATAACGCGGATTGAGCTTGCCTCGTTTTCCAAATCGAACCACACCCTTCCAGGGCGAAACTTTGAGTAGCACTCGATCCCCAACTTGGAACTCGAGTGGTTTCCTGTTCTTATCAGCGTAGGCTTTCTGACGGTCACGAGCTGCCGCCATGCGTTGTCGTATCTGAGCAATCCTTTCTGTTGTGTCTACTACAAGTTCTGGACCTGTGATCTGACTATCACCCACCTCTGCCCAACAGAGAGGTGATCGGCATTTACGCCCGTACAATGCCTCAAACGGAGCGGCTTGAATGCTGGTGTGGTAACTGTTGTTATACGAAAATTCCACTAACGGGAGATGTTTTTCCCAGCCGTTGCCGAAATCTATTACACATGCCCGAAGCATGTCTTCTAGGGTTTGGATGGTGCGTTCAGACTGCCCATCCGTTTGCGGATGGTAAGCTGTGCTCATGTCTAACCGAGAGCCAAAAGATTTGTGCATCGCTTGCCAAAGTTCCGAAGTGAAACGTGCATCACGATCGTAAATAATAGAGGTTGGCACTCCGTGCCTTGATACTACTTCCTTTAGGTAGATGTCTGCTAGAGTAGAAAACATGTCGGTTTCCTTGATAGCCAAGAAGTGTGCAGACTTACTCAATCGATCCACTATCACCCAAATAGTGTCATTTCCGCGTTGTGATCTAGGTAGGCCAGTAACAAAATCCATGGAAATTTGCTCCCATTTCCATTGTGGAATCTCTGGTTGTTGGAGTAGGCCTGATGGTTTCTAATATTCGGTCTTGACTCTCGTACAAGTCAGACATTTGCTAACGTAAGTTGCTATGTGAGCTTTCATGCTAGGCCACCAATACGTAGTTCTGAGATCGTGGTACATCTTATCCGACCCAGGGTGTACCGAGTAACGAGACTTATGCGCTTCATCCATTACAAGTTCTCGTAAGTTTCCATAGAGTGGGACCCAAATGCGTCCGGTTACGTAATAGGCACCGTCTTCCTTTTGTTCTAATCGTTGTCTTGAGCCGCGTAGGGCTTCAGCCCTGACGTTTTCTGGTTTCAATGCTTCTACCTGAGCATCTCGTATCTGTGCAGGAAGACTAGACTGGATGGTGAGTTGTAATGCTCGCACACGCCTAGGTATAGTATCCTTTAAACTGAGAGCGTCGGCCACAACATTGGCTTTGCCCGGGTGGTACTTGATCGCACATTCGTAATCATTCAAAAGTTCGACCCATCGACGTTGTCGCATGTTTAACTCCTTTTGCTTGAAGATATGCTCGAGACTCCTGTGATCGGTGTAAATGGTGCACTTGGTACCGTACAGGTAATGTCTCCATATCTTAAGCGCGAAAATAACTGCTCCCAGCTCCAGATCGTGAGTAGTGTAATTTCTTTCGTGAACTTTAAGTTGGCGTGATGCGTAGGCAATGACCTTGTCATGTTGCATCAACACGCAACCAAGTCCTTGGATGGAAGCGTCGCAATAAACCACAAAATCATCAGTGCCTTCAGGCAATGAGAGGATAGGTGCGCTACAAAGTCTATCTTTTAAGTGCTGGAAAGCAGATTCCTGTGCATCACCCCAATGATAGGTGACACCCTTCTGAGTTAGTGAGGTGAGAGGTTGTGCAATTATTGAGAAATCCTTGATAAACCTTCTGTAGTAGCCCGCCAAACCCAAGAATTGGCGGATTTCTGTTGGTGTACGGGGTGCAGGCCAGTTCTTGATTGAGTCAACCTTGGATGGATCCACATGAATCCCATCTGCATTTACCACGTGGCCTAAGAAATGGACTTCATGAAGCCAAAAGTCGCATTTTGAAAACTTAGCATACAGCTGCTCTGCTCGAAGAAGTTCCAAGATAAGTCGTAGATGATGCTCGTGTTCTTCCTGACTCTTGGAATAGATCAGAATGTCGTCGATGAATACGATAACGAACTTATCCAGGTAGGGTTTGCACACTCGGTTCATGAGGTCCATGAAGACCGCAGGTGCGTTTGTTAATCCAAAAGGCATGACCAGGAACTCATAGTGCCCGTAGCGAGTTCTGAATGCTGTCTTGGAGATGTCCTCATCTCGGACTCTCAGCTGATGATAGCCCGATCTTAAGTCAATCTTAGAGTAGAAGCTCGACCCGTGCAGTTGGTCGAATAGATCATCAATACGTGGGAGAGGATAACGATTATTCACAGTCACCTTGTTGAGTTCACGGTAGTCAATACACATTCTGAAGGTACCGTCTTTCTTCTTCACAAATAATACTGGTGCTCCCCAGGGCGAAGAGCTAGGACGTATGAAACCCTTGTCCAAGAGCTCTTGTAGTTGAGCAGATAGTTCTTCCAATTCTGATGGAGCTAAGCGGTACGGTGCACGAGCTATTGGTGCTGCTCCAGGAGCTAGCTCGATTTGGAATTCGACCTGGCGATGAGGCGGTAGCCCAGGTAAATCTTCAGGAAACACTTGAGGAAAGTCGCGTACTACCGGAATATCCTCTATTTTCTTCTCTTTCGCTGATGCGTCAGTAACGAGGGCTAGTATAGCAGTGTGGCCCTTTCGCAAACATTTCTGGGCCTTTAGGAAAGAGATGATGCCCACAACAGCACCACTCTTGTCGCCTTGAATCACGAGAGGCTCTTTCCCCGAACGAGGAATACGAACAATCTTTTCCTTGCACAGAATCTCTGCTTGCTGTTGGGATAACCAATCCATCCCAATGACGATGTCGAAACTACCCAGAACGATAGGAATAAGGTCTATAGAAAAGGTCTGATCGGCAAGAACAAGATTACAACCCTTAATTATGTGTGTGGCCTCTAGACTTTTACCGTTTGCTAGTTCTACCGCGTGTTTGGTGTTCAAAAGTGTTGGAGTGCGTTTAAGCATTTGGCTAACTTTTATGGACACATAACTAGTATCGGCACCCGAATCAAATAATACAGTAACAAAGAAGTTGTCCAGAAGAAACTTACCCATCACAACGTTGGGATCGTTCCTTGCATCACCCTGACCAATCACGAAGGCACGTCCTCGGGCACCATTGCCATTATTGTTACCCCCGTTGTTGCCTCCATTGTTGCCTCCATTGTTGTTCCCGTTTCCTTGGTTGTTGTTGTTGTTCGGATTTTGATTTAACTGGGGGCAGTCCCGCTTGAAGTGGCCTTCAGCACCACACTGAAAACATCCCTTGTTGCCTCGCTTTTGCTGCTGCTGGTTCTGTGGAGCTGGTGGTTGTTGTTGATGGTTCTGATTCGCATGTCGTGAGCTCCTGCAATCTTTAGCTTCGTGACCGATCTTGAGACACCTCAGACAACGGCCCTTGTTGCACTGACCACTGTGGTGTCTGTTGCATTTGTTGCACTTTGGGTAATTTCCTCGATATCCACCCTGCCCTTGATTACCAGAAGATTGCTGACCAGGGCTCTGATAGTCATCGATCTTTCGCTGCTGTGCCTGGGACTGAACCGAAGTCGAACCCTTGTTGGAGGTTCCATCCCATTTTCGTTTGTTGTCACTGGGAGTAGGAGAAGTAGTAGTAGCAGTAGCACCAATACGCTTTGGCAGCCTGTTCTGTTCCACTGCCTGGTCTGTGAGACGATGAGCAAGACGAGTAACATCCTGGATGGTAGCAAGGTTAGCAGCAGTCACATGGCTTTGAATCTCTGGTACTAAGCCTTTGAGGAACAACTCGATGCGCTTGATGGGAGGATCCACCATAGTTGGACATAACACTGCCAGTTCGTTGGATCGTTTCGCATACGCTTCTATCTCTGACCCCGTCATCTTCAGGTTAAAGAACTCCACTTCCAGCTTGTGGATGTCATCACGACTACAGTATTCACGTTTGATCAGTTCCTTGAAATCATTCCATGGGGTGGCATTAGCAGCTGCCAGCCCTAACATTTGAACTTGCGCGTTCCACCAAGTCAGCGCAGTGCCTTCGAGAGTACCAGTGGTGTACTTCACCCTACGAGCCTAAGGGCATTCACACATTTCGAATACTGACTCGAGCTTCTCGAACCAGTGGAGGAGTCCAACGGCTCCTTCAGTGCCACTGAAAGTACTAGGACGACAGTCCATGAATGTCTTGAACGTGCACACAGGTGGTTGAGCATTCTGACCTCCTGCCTGGGCAGCTGCGAGTGCTGTAGTAACTTGTTCAGTGATCAAAGCCGCCAGCTGGGCTTGAGTCATGTTAACGCGTCCAGCCATGATCTTCATATCAAGGGAATCATGAGTGAGAGGGGTTCGCGTAAGTGCGATGACAGAAGAGAGTAAGCACACAAGTGTTTTTGAACAATAGTTGTTACGTTCATCTAAGCATACCATAAGGAAAGTTCTATGTAACTAGCAAGTAGGCAATGTAAACATAATTCATATCACCTAGAATGTTGAGTCTTGCACGTGGAGCGAAGCGTCGTTGTGGATCGTTGAGCACTGTACAGGTTATAGTCTGGTTTTAACAAAAACTTTTTCCCTTATTAAAACCAAGTTCACTATAAACCTGGCTCTGATACCAATCTGTCACACCCCCAAAATCCACCATGCGGAGTATCACCGCATGGAGGCGTGACATGACCAGGATCAAGCCACCAATTATATTGAACAATATAGTAAAGTAAATAAAAGTTCAACCACATAATATAATAGGTGTTCACAAACAAGTTAACCAAGTTTATTTTAAACAGCGGAAGCATAAAGCATGAAACCCAAACATAAGTAATAAGTTCATAAGGTTCAAATGTTAAGCATGGAACATAACAGTCCATATCCCACAACGACCTCCTCCTCGTGCAAGCTCCATAAGCATCTACTGACCTGTAAGGCATGTAACAACGAGTCAACAACAAAGTTGAGCGAGTTCACAGTTGATTGTTTCGTAAATCAGTTGTTCGTTTTGTAAACCATGTATCGTATTATTTCGTATCGCGGTCACCAGACATGTTTGCGAAGATTAGTGGGGGCTTCCCATGTGTTACTAGACCACGCGTATCGACTGCTACGAAAATGTAAGAGGTGCCCTAAGTCAATGTCTATCAGCATTGACCCTTTGCCCAAAGTCCATTAGTACACGCCCGTCCGACTGGCACGGTGTGAGGCTTGTTAAACCTAATAGCGCTATTAACTAATGACCCGCTCGCCATAGGCCTCGGCGATTAAGTCGATAAATGAGGGACTTCAATTGATAGAGTGATGGTCTTATGGTCGTACGTATCCTACTGTATGGGGAATACGCAAGTTTGTAGTTACCGTTCAGTTCTTTAACCCATGCCCAACCCTTGGGAATCCCATGCCTTGGATAGAGTGTGAACTCACCTTGGTTTGCTCAGTTTGTCTCTCAAAAATAGCTAACAGTCAAAGTCGGTCAATCACGTCCTAGTATGATTATCAGTTAGTTTATTAGTGACTTCAAATAAGCACGAAGTTCCTACACGCATTTATCACATAACATGCACTCACTTTAACAGTTCACGCCCATATAAACTTTCCACCTATAGCTACTCAAGAGCAAGCATATGATATTGAACATAACACTTTTATTGACATATAACACGTTAGATCATTATTGGATAACATAACCGACATTTAGACATGCAAATCACTAGTTATATTGTTTCAGCTTAAACATCCAAAACTGGACTGTTTTCGGGCAATTTAATAAAATAGTTAACTTATTCCAAAAATTCCCAAATTTTTACAGAATGTTTTAATCAATCGAAATATTATTGTGTAAAAATATCAGGATCTAATTCATTACCAATATTTTATAAAAAATCATTTACCGGACTGCAATTCAGGTTCGTCACTTTCTGACTGCAGTCCACGGAAAAATTCATTTAAAATTCATCGTAAGTCCGTTTGACGAAATTCCAGTGGGAGAATTACTTATACATCAGTGCTCATCTACTGAACAAATTTCATGATCTGACTCTACACAGAATCCAAGTTGTGATGGAAAACATGACGTTTATTTTTAGCAGTAAAAATGCAGCTTGAGTTGTTGTTACAAAATGATCCTTTAAAAATAGTAAACGAAGTCCAAAAATTATGATTCCAGTGCCATTAGAACCGTATTTCATAATACACAAATCTAGAGTTCAGAAAATACATTTTATGCTTTATTAAAGTTCGGTTACAGCCAACTGAAGGTGGCTGTAATCACTAAACAGCCTCTTGTTTTTCAGCTTTTAACATTCTAATGCGAGTTATATTGGTTCCGTTACATGTTCAGTGATCAACAACAACATCATACTAGTATTATTTCATCATAATATAATCTTTAACTACTAACACATGAAGTAAACAAGAGTTTTAAAGAAGTCTTACAACTAGCTCAAAGCTTGGGAATATCACTAGAGAAAAAGATGACAAAGATTGATGATGAAAGCAAATGAGAAAGATTCTTCAAGACCTTCAAGCTTCAAGTTCCTTGTATCACCTTCTAACACTTGAAATAAGCTCAACAATGGAATGGTGGTGGTGGTTTTAGAGTGAGCCAAGAGAGAGAGATAGAGAATGAGAAAGATGGTGTGAAGATTGTGAAGTTATGCACCATATTTATAGTCATCAATTCTAGTGTTTATTCAACATGAGGAAGCCAAGATTAACTAAAATATAGAGGTTAAATCTTGGATTCTAATACTTAGTCCACATAAGGAGGATAAGTAATTTATTTAGTCAACATAAGGAGGATAAGGTAAATTTGAGGATAAGTAGGTGACTTCTAGTATTCAAATCCAAGTATAAGGTTACATGTTTTACTTAGTAGATTTCTAGTGGGTATTATGGTGTACGGGTATCGTAACTAGCCAAGAAATAATTAAACAATGTTTCTTGCAAAAATTTAATATTAATAAATCGTACGGATACATGTAATTATGAGGGTTGTCACACACAAGACACTCACAGTCGCACAAGGCTGTTGAATCGCACAAGTTGTATGTTTGTTTAACTGTTTGGGCCGGATGATCATGTTGGGCTGGGCTAATGCTAATCGCACAACCCAACCGGATCGTACAAGATGTCCGGATCGCACAAGCTTGGATTTAATTGATTTGGGCCGTGATCATGTTTATAGTTTTGTTGGGTATTTTGGTTTTGGGCCGGGTATTAGTGGGCTCCAACGGATGACTCGCACAAGGCCACTAAGCTTGTGCGAGCCCAATCTTGAATACGTTATAAGTGTTGAACGTGATGATATGTGTTGCCATGATCTGTGCGTGTTTCTTATATGCTATCTTACGTGATACTTATGTGCACTATTTGAAACCAAAACCTGACTTGTATGGTAACCATGTTAGGACGTGGTTGACCACTAGCAGCTAGGCTTGACCTTTCTGTGTATCTGCCGAGCAAACCAAGGTGAGTTCACACTAGCCAAGGCATGGGATTCCCAGGGGTTGGGAATGGGATTGAATAACTACTCGTACAACCATTACTATTAAACTAATTATTACTGTCCTCGGATGAAGGGCACGTACGTAAAACCTACGTACAGTTATACTTACTACTGTCCTCGGATTGAAGGGCACGTACGTAAAGCCTACGTACACGATCATAAGACCATCACCTCTATCAAAGGAAGTCCCTCATTTATCGACTTAATCGCCGAGGCCTATGGCGGTCACTATAAAAGGAGATCAAACTAATCAGTTTAGACATACCTCAACAAACTTCTCCTCTCTCAATCTCAGTTTCTGCAACACAGTTTCTTTTCTTTTCAGGCAAGTGTTCAGGTCCGGCAGTGCGCGGTACTGCTTCGAACCGGCGTACCCTGGGAACAGACGACGAATCTGTTTAAGGGAATTGTGTCAAACACAAGCCCGGTTCACTCGTTTATTGTTTCTACATTTTATTACATTCTGTTATTTCTGTTTCTGGTTAATTTTGCAGTTCTGATCAGTACCAGTTGTTCAACAAACAGTTCTTCAAGCGATCTTCATCAACAACACAAGAACATCTCTCGATTTCGTCATGTCTTTACTATATCAAGTGTTCTTTGTATAGATCAAGTCAAAACTCTGTCTGGTTGTCGTTTGTTACGTAACGAGTTAACGTTAACCCCGCACGTTGCGGCGGGATATTGATTATGAGTATTTAGTATCACTCTATGAGATACGGAAATTAATAAGTTTTTAGCCAAGATTATTAAAATGAATATCGGTACTTGTTAGTGTCTAAACGGTTTTAAACAAAATTTATAATGACATATTTTTTTAAAAATAAACACATTGAAATGGCATACCCGGAAATAAATTATATCACATCGAGTAGTTAATCTTATTATACGTGATACTAACATACATAACCCATAGTGTTATTAACATTTAAACAATTAAACACCCCACACAAATTTTGTTTTCTGACAGGAATGTAAATTTTTTTTATAGATGTGTGTATTGATTCAATATTTTTTAATTAGATCGAACCGAACATTAGACCGGACTTGTTACTCGTCTACATGCTAGGTGACATCATAATTTATCTAATAAGTAAAAGTACGTAAAACAAATGAAATGAAATCTTAAACATAAAGTTAATTTAGACTTGTAAAAAGGTGAAAAATTATTGATAAATGTTATGGAGTTATGTATATAAAATAAAATGAAGGGTAAATTACATTTTTCGTCCTTTATGTTTTTATCGGATTGCAATGGATACCCTTTAACTCTAATAATTACAGTCACAATCCTTTATTTGTAAAACTCATTACATCTTATGTCCTTTAGCACTAACCAGGTTAAAATTTTAAGTTAAATATATTCCTATGAGGATAGTTTTGTAATTTTACCTATTTACTTTAAAAATATATTTAAAAAAAACAAGAAAATATATTTTATATTACAAACCAAACACTCATACATTCACACTCTCATCTATCTCTCTCTCTCTCTCTCTCTCTAAAAACCCTTAAAACCTAATCTCCTCACCACCACCACTCCTGTTGCCGGCCACCACCACTCCACCCGCCGGCCAGAACACTGCATCAGCGTTCATCCACACTCTCATCTCTCTCTCTCTCTCTCTCTCTCTCTCTCTATCTAAAAACCCCTAAAACCTAATCTCCTCACCACCACCACTCTTGCCGCCGGCCACCACCACTCCACCAGCGTTCATCTTCTCTATCCCTTAATACATACTCGTAACACTTCGCCCCTCATTCAATTTTCCCCAAAAGGTAAAGATATAGGGTTTCTCAAGTCCCATATTATTCTATGTGTTCAGTAAGTATTCTTGATTATTCATCTCTTTGTTAATGTTAGGATTAGCAAATTTGCTATTTGTAGTGCCGGTTGAGAAGAAGAAGAATTGCTGATTCAAACGGAAGTTGCGAAGCAATTGACCGGTTTTTTGACAAAAGCGGATGGTTTTTGATTTGCCATTCTTAGTTTACCATCTCTGTTTTTGTTTTAACAAATAATTCTTATTGTTATTACTTTTTTTTCTTACAAAAATTAGATGTAATCATATTTTTTATCTACAAAGTATGAGATTTATATGAATGGTATTTTTGTTATTGTGTAGTAAAAAATGCCATAAAATTTTATCGTTGCAATACATATAATTTACTTACAAAATATGAAATTGATAGGGGATGGAGATTAGGTGGTGGTCGGCGGGTGGAGTGGTGGCGGCCGGCGGCAGGAGTGGTGGTGGTGAGGAGATTAGGTTTCAGGGGTTTTTAGAGAGAGAGAGAGTGTGTGAAGGTCTGAGTGTTTTTTTTTTTTTGAAATATAAAATATATTTCTTGTTTTTTTTTCTAAATATATTTTTAAAGTAAATAGGTAAAATTACAAAACTATCCTCACAGGAATATATTTAACTTAAAATTTTAATCTGGTTATTGCTAAAGGATGTAAGACGTAATGAGTTTTACAAATAAAGGATTATAACTGTAATTATTAAAGTTAAAGGGTATCTATTGCAATCCAATACAAACATAAAGGACGAAAAGTGTAATTTACCCTAAAATGAAATTAAATCTTAAACATAAAGTTGATTTAGCCATATAAAAAGAAAAAAAATATTGATAATGTTATGAAGTTATGGTTTGTTAATTAAATAATATATAAGTGTTGTTTTCAAAGTTAATAAAAATGATAGATTACTGTTAAAAAAGATAAAAATGATAGATGTAATCATAAAATTGGTTGGAAAGGATAAAATAAAAGCAATTATGCTCTGTTCCGTAAAAAAAAGAAATTGACCGAGAAATAAAAAAAGAAAAACAAATTACAGATTTTTTCTCAGTTTCTCTCTCATCTTCAACTATGTTTCAAGCCGTAGCCCATCAAATCGCCGAAATGGTGTACTTCCCTCCCTCTATCTGATAACACATCATCGTCTACCAATCGCCCTCTTTTGATCATCCATCATCGCCGCAACCACCACATCAGGGTAGACGCTGCTGCGCCTATTGCCGGTTTACTCACTCGAACTATCACATCCCCTCGTCTCCCTTCTCTCCAACAAACAAATCTGAGGCATTAGGGCCTGATCTGAACCACATCAGAAACGCCTCTGACGCTGTCGTTACACTTCGCCATTACCAGCCTTAGCCCCACTCGTTCAGCCCCACCGCTTACATTGGTGATGGTAGCCTCCTCTTCCGTATTTACGGTGGACGGTTGTTGGTGGTCGATTTTTTTAATAAAGGGTGTCTTTAAAAGGCGCTTAAACAGTTTGATGGAGGCCAATAGAAAATTGTCATGTGGCTCAATCTTTAGAAAGTAGGCATATACACCGACGTGATTTTTAATTATCCGCTTCATGGAAGTCAAAATCACAACGCTTGATATTGATGTTGAAAAAACACAGCGCTTCATATTATTTGGTAATTTGTTTGGGCAATAAGCTTTCTAATAATAGAGGCGACCATTAAATTAAGGGTACATGCCCCAAGTTGGTTTTTGTGTATATATATATAATAAAACGACGTTTATTTATGTTTTCGCGCACGATTATGGTTCGATTTAACGGATTCCGCATGTTAAATCAAATCTACCATAGAACTAGAGATCGATTACGATCCGATACTGAACTCACAAATGGTATCAGAGCTACGGATGCTCTGGGTGTAATTTTGATTCGATTCGGACAAGTTTCGGTGTGATTCGTTGTGATTTCGAATTATTTTAGGTGAATTTCGATTCGTTTCATTGTGTTGTTTGAACTCTCTGAACTGTTTACAGTGAAGACGTGACTGATTTGATTAAAGTTTTGAAAAATTCTTATCATTTTACATGTATTTCGGTTTGATTTCAATGAGTTTCGGATGATTTTCGAACTATAAAAATGCTACAATTTTCATAATAATCAAACTGGAACCATTTTTGGAACATACTGTTTTTCGGATATATTTGTGGATCTGATTTTGTTGATCGATCTAAAAAGTGAAAGAAAATTGGATGTGGTATTGTTTGACATTGTCGGATCTGAAATAACTGTTGTTCATAACTTCATATTCAAAACTAACTGAGATCAGATTTGAATTAGTATTGATCTTGTACATCTGAATATAGCACATCACTTAACACATCAGCGAATTATGGCTTGTTCCGCATCTGAATTTGAGTTGTGTTTCAGATCTGAGACAAATTTGTAGAAATTTGTATCAAAGTTGTTGTTCGTATATCGGATCTGATTGTTTGCGAGAGAAAAGATAATGTTTTAGAGTCAGTTTTGTTAAGATAAATGAGATCTGAATGTTGTTTATTCATCAGATCTGATCGGTTGTGAAGGACTGTTGATGTAGGGGATTGAAGATATCGGGTAGAGATATTAGGGTTAATTGGTGATCTTGTTTGTTGCAGTTGTTTTGAGGTGAAAAGAAAGGATTTATAGGGTGAACTTTTTTTTTAACGGCTAACAGAATCAATCCCGAGCACTATCGGGGCACTCACTGGACAAACGGAGTACTCCGAGAGTAACCCGAGTCAACCACCAATTCCGTGAAAACCCGATAATCCACCCGCACGTAGGCACGACGGTGAAATTACCGGTAAAACCCGTTTGGCTCAAGGATCTAACCCATGTTTCCCTGGGTCTCTTATCATTGTCCACCAGTGTCTCACTCTGCAACAAGCGGGAGTTGAACTTGCATCTCTCGTGAGAAATGCAAGCCTTCCACCACTTAATCTAGAGATCATTGGCATATGGTTAACTTTTAAGTGAGAGATTGTGTTACATAAAAGTACTTAAAAATATTAGTAATTGTATGGTTGAATGTGACAATTCAAGACAACGAGGCACGGACACAAACTCCTCCTCACCTCGACCAACGCCGGATAACCAAACGCTTTCGAAGACATAGGACTGGTTCGAATCTTCGCCAAAAAAATTACCAATGTCCCAAAACGACATCTTTATGCTTCACGGTCTCAACCAACGTTTTTATTTGAGAATTTTCATCATTTTTATCGGTATTTTGGGAGTTATAAATATTTAAATGGAATAGTTCCCGTATGCTTGGGTAAATAAACATTCTCGGTCGATAAGGGGCGTATAGAGCGATAAGCTCGTATGGGGTCACCTTTTCACGCTTTTCAGACTGAACTCCCTGGATATCAGTAATTATACCTTAAATTCATCAAAAGTCGTGCCGGTAAGCCGTGTATAGTTCAATGAGAGACGTATAGGGTTTAATGCTCCAACTACCACAATCTTATACGCCTCTCATAGGGCAATGAGAGGCGTTATTAAAACTCTTTTTCTGACACATTTAATTAAGTAGCTTTGCTATTTGTGGAATTTTACTGGGTATGGTTGTTGTTGTTCTGACACATTTAATGCTTTCACACTGTATATGCCCCTTATTGCCCTATACGCGGCCTATGGGGGATGTGCACATAAAAAGTGGGGATGTATCAATACCCTCACCCTTATAAAATAGAAACTTTTTTTTGTCATCATTTGAATATATAAACTGTAAAAAATGAAACATATTCAACACATTTTTGAAGATAATGAATGATGATGTGTACAGGATGTGATCAACTGAATATGTTATGAATCGCAAAACAGAGTCCGATTAATATGTGTTGTTGTAGGCGGCTTAAACAATGGCAAGATAAATTCCGGTGAAAGAGCAAAACGTTGCGATAACGTGTCGTGAATTATGTGAAAATATGAGAATTGTGTTTTCATTCATTCGTCGTTTTCAATATATACACAAGGAGATAAAGGATATAGTGAAATATAACTGAAACTAACAATACATGAGAAAAAGCTGGAGAGATAGTTGACATCTCATATATCTGTATTCATAACAAATCTAAAATAGGAATTTTTATATATTTCCTCATTCGAAAACCATCCGTAGTCGTGAGTTATTGAGCGTTTTTGAGCCAAAGCACGCCCCCCACGCCTGATCTTCCGCCCCCATGGGCGTTGTTTTGGAGAAATTGGGCAGAAGCGTTCTTTATTCAACGCCATGAGCAACAGGGTTTGACCAATCACATGTAACCATCTTTTTCTTTGGCCAGTCACTTTTTATGGTTTTTTTATTTATTTAATTCTTTACACCCGTTTTAACATAATGCCACACAATGCCCACATCCCCACTACACCCATTTTAGAAAACGCCTCTTAATGCCCCATTGCTAACTGGGCTGCCACTAAGCGCAAAACGCCCAAGGGTAGCGGCATTACCACCACACATGGTCTAAGAAGCCTTATTACATATTTTACCAATTCTCAAACTTAATTACATATTTCCTCTTCTTAAGACTATGGGGTGGTAGAGGGGCTTGGGTTGGGGGCATTGCTCAACACGTAGTGAGGGTGGGATCCACAAGGTAATACTCAAAAACTAGGGGTATGGTGTGGATGGCTTAGCTTGGCGTGACCAACCATGTAGATTTTTTTTTTTGGTTTGGCAACGGCTACCCCCAACGGTTAGATTGAACCAGCCAACCAAAGCCAACCATGTCACTCAGCCCCCCGCCCCATGCCAAAGGGGCAACACCATGTCCCAACGCTTGCCTGGTATGGTGTAGCCAGTGTTAAAGCCAAACCACCGCCCCAACCCACGCCCCACACCTCACAATCTTAGACTATGGGGTGTAGAGGGGCTTGGGTTGAGGGCATTGATCGACACGTGGCGAGTGCGGGATCCACAAAATAATATTAAAAAACAAGGGTGTGGTGTAGCGTGGCTTCGGCTGCCGTGGCTAGCCATGTGGAGTTTGGCAACGACTAGCCCCAATAGCTATCTTGGACCAGCCAGCCATGTCACCTCCCCCCCCCCCCCCCCCCCACGCCAGGCTCAATTCCCATGCCAGCGGGGCAACACCATGGCCAACGCTAGCCCGGTGTGGTCTGGCCAGCGTTGCTTGGCAACCGTCACCCCACTCCCCACGGTCTAAAGAACCTTTATTACATAGTTCCTCAATCCCTAAATTTAATGACATATTTCACCTTCCTAAACCTCCTATTACATATTTCACCACCCTAAACCTCATATTAACTGCATAGCGCATACAAATTGTAGTTAAAGTGGATATATAAATTCTCTTATACATAAAGTGGGTTCAAAAAATGTACCGCTTTTACCGGTTTGTAAATAAAGAGATAATCTAGTCTCTTGTTTTCTAGTTTAATTAAGTAGTTTACAAGTTCTGTATATTTCAAGGTAGGAAAAATTGAATGCAGTAGTGGCTTTCTCTATTCATGACTCAACTCTTGTATTATTCTGCATAAACAAGTGTGGTTTTATATATGCTTTTGAACTATTAATCCTCTAACAATATGAACCTTTTAGAATTTCTCAAAGTAGTTTAGGTGATTAATGCTTTCAACGGGCTAGGTTCGCATTCGCTAAATGTTCTTTCTATTGCACGTCAAGGGGTGTTTTAATAAAAAAAAAACTTATTTTTAATGTCAATAAAGAGTTTATTTAAAAAAGTAAAAAACATATTTTTTATGTTATATACATTTTATGTAACTGATTTTATTAGAATGGGAAATATATAATTAGTTATTTAATAAACTCATTAATGGTAAAATAGTAACTACATAAGAGTATTTTTAGTGAAATGGATAAATATGTAATATATGGGATTTAAGAAAGTTAAATATGTAATTAAATTTCGGGATTGTAGAAATATGCAATAACCCTTCTTAGGAGAGGGGAAATATGTAAAAATCTCAAATTATTGAATAAAATGATTTGCATAAACAATGACATTGGATCATTTTCAACCTGTTTGACTCGTTTCCCTACTGAACAATTCTATTTATGACATGTTTGAAGTAAAGACAACCCAAATTAGCCCATTAATATGTAAATTGTTGAAATTGTGTTAGTGAATAGGAGGAAATTTGGAAAATCTTTTATTTGCATGATCCATTTTATTTAACAAGCATATCAATTTATAAAGACACGACACCTCAAAACTCTCATCCAATACAATACCTGAAGAGCCTTAACACGTTCATCTTGACAGCTTGGCTGCTTTGAAAATCTCCTGAAATGTGAGAAAATCTCCTCTAATGTCACTTCTATCTTAGAATTGGTCTTCACTTCAGAAAATAATATATTTCTAATAGGATGATAGCTGATGTATTGATAAACATGTCAGGCGCTAGACCATTGCTTACAAAGGTTGTTTTTTACATGTAACATATTCAGAATTGTTATGCGTTCCTTGCGTGAGGGACAATGTGACCGTCTAAAGTACGTAACGTTTACGCGGCTTTGCACAGGACTTCATGGACGATGTACGGGCCTTCCCATTTAGGCGCAAGTTTTCCCGGTCGTTCGGCATTAGAGGCCTCATTGTCTCGAAAGACATAATCGTCAGGAGTGTAGGAACCGTTCGCGTAAATTAAATAAAATAAACAAATTTTATTAAACTTGATTACAATACAGAAATAAGAAAACAAAATACAGATACAATTACAACTGAAATAAAATTGAAATACAAGAATTAAGATGAAGAAGAAGGCTGAGGCACGTGTTCAACACGCTTCCCTTAAAACAAATTCCGAGTCTCCAAGGAGTACTCGTTTTGTTTCCCAGGGTACAACAGCCGGAGCAGTGGTACTGCCGGAGTTAGCACAAGACCCGATGTCTACCTTGAAATCTGCAAAGAAAAGAGTAGGAGTAGAGGGAAAGTTGAATGCATAAGCTGTTGTTGCTGGGTAATCTGCAGTTGGGTTTGGAGCTGTATTTATACAGCTCCCAAGTCGAAACAGTCAAAAACGAATTAAAGAGAGGTTTAAATTGCATTAAACGTCTTTAATGCAATTTAATACGTCATTTAATTCTCAGTCAAAGCTTATTAACTCGTCAGTTACGAAGCAGAACTGAAACTGCTCATTCATTCAATGCTGGAAGCTTCTGCGCGCACGCGCGCGCATGACACACCGGTGCGCGCGCGCCAAGTGCTGCACGCGCATGCGCGGTGCGTCCACTTGGCTCAGGTCCATGCGCAGTGCGCCACGTCACCTGTGAGCCTCTACGGGTACGCCACACAGTCGCGCCGTTTTGGCTCACTCTGGTGCGCCGCGCACGACACCTCAGGACCCATGCACCATGCGCAACCGCGCGCCTTCGTGCCACGTATACCCGCGCGCGGACTGCCACGTCACGCGCTTCGAACCTGCACTCCACTTGGTCCCTGCAGCCTATGAGATCCACCACGCGCACGTGGTCAAAAATACAAAGGCGGCTCTCAAGCGGCTCGCGGTGATGCGAGTGTGCGAAGTGCAAAGTGCGCCATCAAAGCGCCACATTGCGCCTCATCGCCCACGCCACGCGCGCGCGCGAGCGTGTGCGAGTTAGGGTTCCGCACCCTTCGCGAGGACACTAGTGTGTGCTTCCATGAAACAATAAGGATGGAGAGTTCCACCTTAAATACCCATTTAAGTTCCAACTCTCATCCGATGTGGGACAAGGTGCTACTTTCCCTTGTGTTTCAGCATTGAATGTTCCAAACACCCAACTTTGAGCATCGATATCTCATTCATCTTAGCTCCGTTTTGGACGTGGTTTAGTTCGTTGCGAAGCTCTTCCAACATAGAACACAAACCCACAAATAAATATATAAAACCCGCTCATTTTATTATATTTATTTCTAGTCCAAAATAGGAAAAAATCATTTTCCTATATTTGTGAAAAATGTTATTTTCACTTATTTTCCAACAATCCCCCACATGAAAAATGCTATTTTTCATCAAATTTCCAACAATCCCCCACATGTATGGAAATGGATATTTTCCTTACACTTTTCAACGATAAACTTCGACAGTTGAGTATTGCAAGATAGGTAGGTTTTAACCTTTGAACCTTCTTTTGTGAAGCGCACTTAGCTTACTAGCGGTGTGTAGACGCGATGTCCTTGAACATACCCCCATTTGTGTAAACGACAATACACTTCACACAATACTCTCCCTGGTTTGGCCAACTCCTCATTGTCGTGTCCTATTATGGTCCTGGAACACTAGCCTGGTTCTGCGAGAGCTCTAGGATTTGCGCACCCCACAAATCCATTCGAAGCGACCCTACTTCTCTCTAACATAGGTGATTCCCATGAATCATTAAAAGCATCATGGTTATTTGATTTCCCGAAATCGTTAACCTTAATATGCTTAGCCTCACTTCAATGTCACTGATTGGAATGGACTAGGAAGTATATAAATATAACTCCCTTTTTAATTAGTTTGGGGTACTCCCCCACAGTGACTCCGTTTAGGTAATATGATTAAGTTTGCCTATTGAACTTAGATCTTGGGATCTCCAGTCAACTAAGTTAGGTTTCCCTCATATTCCCATTTACCACGGGCTTTAGTCCCATTCCTCGAGACGACGTTTCTACTAACTCTCTGCTTAAGCCTTTTGTAAACGGGTCCGCAATGTTATCCGTTGATCTCACATAATCAATTGTGATAACACCCGTTGAGAGTAGTTGTCGTATCGTGTTATGTCTACGTCGCATATGCCTTGATCTGCCATTGTACATCAAGCTTTGAGCTCTACCAATCGCTGATTGGCTATCACAATGTACACATATGGCTGGCAAAGGCTTTGGCCATCTTGGAATATATTCCACGAATTGAGGTAGCCATTCCGCCTCCTCGCCTGACTTATCCAAGGCGATAAATTCATATTCCATTGTGGATCTTGCTATGACCGTTTGCTTAGAAGACTTCCAAGCAATAGCAGCTCCTCCAAGTGTAAACAGGTAACCACTTGTTGATTTGGAATCTTTATTATCCGATATCCAGTTTGCATCAGTGTATCCTTCGATCACTGCTGGTTGTCGGGTATAATGCAGTCCATAATCTCTTGTGTATCTTATGTATCTAAGCACCCTCGTGATAGCCTTCCAATGATCCGCGCACGGATTGCTGGTGTATCTACTTAGCTTACTCACCGCGTAAGCCAAGTCGGGTCTAGTACATGTCATTAGATACATTAGACTGCCAATAATTCTTGAATACTCTAACTGAGCAACTCCATCTCCTTTATTCTTCTTGAGATGTTGGGAGGTATCAACTGGAGTTCGAGCTACACTCGTATCTCCCGAGTTGAATTTTTCAAGAATTTTATCCACATAGTGAGATTGACTTAACACAAGACCTTCTTGGGTTCTTATGATCTTTACTCCAAGAATTACATCCGCTAAACCCATGTCTTTCATGTCAAATCTCGCTTTTAACATGCTTTTAGTAGCTTTGATAATTTTATCATTACTCCCAATGATAAGCATATCGTCTACATAAAGGCATAAAATCACATAACCTTCATTTGTGTCTTTGAAATAAACACATTTGTCGCACTCATTTATTTTGAAACCATTGTCAATCATGACATGATCAAACTTTTGGTGCCATTGTTTTGGTGCTTGCTTCAAGCCATACAAAGACTTGACGAGTTTACATACTTTACCCTCTTGACCTGGGGCAGAGAAACCTTCTGGTTGCTCCATGTAAATCTCTTCTTCTAAATCGCCATTTAGAAATGCGGTTTTAACATCCATTTGGTGAACTTCCAAATTTCTTAAAGCCGCTATAGCAAGAACCAATCTAATCGAGGTTATGCGCGTCACGGGCGAGTAGGTATCAAAGTAATCTAGACCTTCCTTTTGTCTAAATCCTTTAATCACCAACCTAGCCTTGTATTTATCAATACTTCCATCAGTTTTCATCTTCCTTTTGAATATCCAACGATATCCAAGTGGTTTGCAACCAGGTGGAAGATCTACTAACTCCCAAGTATGATTTTGCAATATAGAATCTATTTCATTTCTTATTGCTTCTTTCCATTGAGGTCCTTCTGAAGAGGAAACCGCTTCGCGATATGTATTGGGCTCGCCCTCAACCATATAGCTAACGAAGTCTGGACCGAAAGATTTTTCAACCCTTGGCCTTTTACTTCGCCTACGATCACTTTCTTCAACCTCAGGTCGTTCATGTGTCTTATCATGAACTACCTCATCAACTGGTGTAGATGAACTTTCACCTACTTCAAAAGTAGGTGTATATGACGTTGCATGTGTTTGTCTTCTCAAAGGAAACACATTTTCAAAGTAAGACACAACGTTAGGATTCACCTCCATGATAGTGTTAACGTGTACATCAGGATTCTTGGACTCATGTACAAGAAAGCGATGTGCACTACTTTGATGCGCATACCCAATAAATATGCAATCAACAGTTTTGGGTCCTATCCTAAGAGCCTTAGGAGGTGGTACAATCACCTTTGCTAGGCACCCCCACACTTTCAAGTATTTGTATGAAGGCTTCTTCCTTTTCCATAACTCATATGGAGTTTCGTCTCTCTTTTTTAGTGGTATCTTGTTCAAAAGATAATTAGCCGAGAGAATGGCTTCCCCCCACATTTCCTGGCTCACCCCAGAACTTATCAACATGGCGTTCATCATTTCTTTCAATGTGCGGTTCTTTCGTTCCGCCACGCCATTTGATTGTGGAGAATAAGGAGGTGTACACTCATGTACAATGCCACTTTTTGCGCATAAATCGGCAAAAGGTGCAACATATTCGCCTCCTCGGTCGCTTCGCAAAGCTTTTATCTTCTTTTGAAGTTGATTCTCAACTTCATTCTTATACAAGATAAATTTACTTATTGCTTCATCTTTACTTTTGAGTAAATATACATAGTAATATTTAGTACTATCATCAATAAACGTGATGAAATACTTATTTCCACCTCTTGTGGGTACCGCTTTCAAATCACAAATATCAGTGTGAATTAAATCAAGGGGTTCGGTTATTCGTTCAACCGATTTCGATGATGTTCTTGTAAGTTTGGATTCAACGCATGTTTCACATTTATAATGTGAATCAATATGGAATGTTGGTATACAATTCAAATTGATTAAACGGCGTATAGAATTAAAATTAACGTGACCTAATCTACCATGCCATTTATTCGATTCAGAAAACTCAAGCATATAAGTAGAAGTAGTAGCAATTTTATTCATGTCCTTTTTGACAGCCATTACATTCAGTTTGAACATACCATTTTGGGCATAGCCCTTGCCTACATACATTCCTCGTTTAGTTAACACAAATTGATCGCTCTCAAATACTAAACGAAATCCAAACTTGTTAAGCAACCAACCCGAGACTAGATTCTTGCGCAAGTCCGGGACATACAACACGTTGCTTAGAGTGAGCTCCTTCCCCGAAGTCCACTTCAAGATCACCGTTCCTTCACCCATGATATCAGCGGTGGCTGTATTTCCCATATACAGCTTATCTTCTCCAGAAAGCGCCTTGAAGGTGGTAAAGAGGCTTCTGTCCGCGCAAGCATGACGGGTCGCGCCCGTATCAATCCACCATCCTTTTGGAGTGTTGGTCACAGTATTGACCTCATCCATCATCGCGCTTTTGTCGGAAATCATTGCCACTAAAGGCATTCCGTCTTCATCCACCATGTGCGCGCGCTCACGCTTTGGTTTCTTGCATTGGTTAGCCCGATGCCCCGGCTCGTCACAGTTGTAACAAGTCCCTTGGAACGTTGGAGGTTTCTTTTTCACAACCCCTTTCTTCGGTCCAAGTTTGCTAGCCTTTGCTTTCTCTTTGTCCTTTTTCCCCTTACCCTTCGCGCCCTTAGAGGATT